>JBBPLK010000165.1:0-32748 GCA_038089735.1 Exsudoporus frostii
AAAATGCCGATCACGGTTCCCCCCCAGATCGTCTTTTCATCACCGTGTCGAGCGCCGTCAGAGATCAATCGATATCATCTTGGCCACCGACTCAGAACTCCTGCCATGTACAGGTGCTTCTCCTTAGTTCTGCCCAGCTTCTCTCCCGGAGCATAAGCGACGGGCTCTTCCGCACGATTCTTGACTAGATTTCGACGTCAAACCAAATCCAAATACGATACGATGCAACTAACCGAGATCAAGATCATCAAGGTCGAGAAAAGGGGAGCTGAGTGAAGCCAGCATGATCGCACGACCGTTACCAGGCCCGGGAAAGACGTCCATGGCCGGCCTAATCATCACCATCGTCGTTCAATGTATCAACTCCCTCCGCCAAAAAAAAAAGATAGACCTACAATGCAACATCCTCTCTACCCCTCTTGAAAAATGCCATCAAATCCTGCGACGGATTCGTCGCGAAATCTCCAAGTCGTGTTTCGTCACCGTACGCCCCGTATCGTGTCTCCCTGGGAACCACGTCGCGGACATGGTGCTCCGGCCCATAGACGCGAGGCATATTGTGCGTTTCATCTTCCCCATTCCAAAGGTAGTTCCAGCATCTCTAAGGAGCTCATCTAGAGTGACTTTGACCAGTCTACCTAGATTGCGCTGCAGAGGGTGGAGCCAGGCAATAAGGCACAGCTATGGCCGTTGAAGCCATTTTCAACGTAGTAAACTAAACGCTGGATGCAAGCGGATGTCCTTACTGGTTGTTGAGGTGATGGTGAATCTCTCAGTTGAACCTCGTGTGTTTGAGAATTGTACGTTAAATGTTGAAGGTAGTAGGAAGTCTAGCAGTGTCGTGAGCAGAGTGGTTCGTGATACAGTAGGTCAAGGATGAAAATCCCAGGTAGTGCCTTGAAGTTTTGTCCGTTCATGTAGTAAGTAGTAAGTCTGGTGACCAGACCCGTCTATAATAGAGGTAAGCTGTCGATTGCCACATAGACGGGTCTGGTCACCAGACTAGTAGCGAGTCCGAGAGCAGTACAATGTGTCATCGACTCTGGTAGTGCGGCGCCGACCTAAGTGACGCATCACGCGGTGTCTATGCTCATCATCTGACCGTAACGTGTCGTCGTAACCTAACCACTCAGGATGCATCAGCTTGATCATGCAATCAGACCAACCTCCTTGCTGACCATGTAGAGCAGGTCGCCAATCCCAGAACCCCACAAAGTGGAGGAGGGTTCTTGATCTGCGAAAAATTCTGCAAATGCCGTGCTTTGCAGTTATGGGAAGAATGACCTTACTGAAGGCAAGGACTGCTGTTTCGTCTGTAAAACGTCAACAGAGACAAATAATGACACCGTCGCATCCCAGTAACTTTTCTTTGATCCCTGCCTGCCGATTGCCTTGCTTCTTAAGGGCGCACGTATTGTTTCAGATACACCGCCCAAAAAGCACTAGCCTGGAACGAGCAAGGTCCCCGTTCAAACCTTAGTATTAATATCGCACCGTCCCCAGTCGTTCAAATCACTCAGTCGCTCAGTGGCCGCAATCGGGATTCTCACCGGAGCGTGCTAATATCGATAATCGCACCGATCACTCGCACATCAGGCCTTTAGGGAGGAGGTATTGCGGAAGCATGTTCAACCCATACATCCAATCATTGATGAACCGAAACTTCTTACCCCAAACCCTAAGAAGAAAAACTCTAAATTGGGCTACAAAGTGCCGATTAGTCATACAATGTTCTCGTCGTGAGAAGGTGAATGAGCCTTACCTGATTAGTGTTCGAAGTGAGCACGCTGACAACAGTTTGGTGTGGACCAGATGGCGATTACTATACCGCCATCGTAACGTTTGGAGCCTCCCAAATCGTTCCTAGCGCATCCATTGACTTTCAAATTTTCGAGCTGAGCGTTGTTCGAGAAGGTATATAAGACCCCTGTATTCCTCGCTTTCTCTTCGGTTTTTCAGCTAACACTTCCTAGAATACATCTCTTCAATATCCAACATGTCCGTCCCTATTGGCTTCCACAAGATCAGAACTTCCACCGGGAAGTACGTGACGTTAGCCGCCCAAAACGACCCCCTCACTGCTACGCCCCCCTCTGGTGCCTATACCCAGGTTGTACGTGCCTCGCGTAGTTGTTTTCCACCACTCACGGTCCATTAGTGGGACTTCCAACCATCCGGGATATACTGGACCATTAAGAACAATGGCTACAGCCCGTCTACCTATGCGCACTCTACCGGTGTATCCGGTACATCGATCAGTGGTAACCCGTTGGCCACGGAGTGGACTATCATTCCCACCGAGGGCGTCTACTCGTAGGTGTTTGCACCGTGGTCCCACGAATGCATGGTTGACATGGTGGACAGAATCCAGCTAGCAAGTAACACTTCTTCTGCATGGAGTCTCAGTTCCAACGACCAGGTGAGCGATAATCCTTATAGTCTGTGGCTGAACGCTGGCTAACTACCGCCTTCGTGGCGAACAGGTGCACCTGGGTGTCACTCAGCTCCAGAATCCTGCCCAGCGGTTCACTATCGAGTGAGTTGCACGCAAAAGTGGAGCCAGTACGTTGCAGGGAATCATTTGTCTTGGCGGCCTACCGTGTTGCGCATGCAATCAACCCTGTACGATAGCAGTGCGTTTTGTGAAATGAAAGGCATTGGTTTGTATTAGCGGATAAATAGCAAGTGCGAGGCTGTTGCCCTCTGAACTCGAATATTCACAGCACAGGTTGAGAACCACTTGTTTTTATACAACGTCACTATGTTTTGTGTCCATTTGAGTTGTCCATCCTGGCCTGCGTCAAAAACGGCGGATAATACTCCCAGGGAAAAATACAAACATACATCAACGTCAACACCACACGTCTGCAACGGGACATTCAATCACAACAACAACGCATCTTCAACCCGGCCAACCGTTCGTCGTCGATCATCATCCTCGAGTGATCGTCCCTGGTGACCCGGCGCCCTTCGTGATAGGGTAACTTGAATCTGTTCTCGACGACGTCGACAAAGATGTTGGGCATGGCCACCCGGGTGTGGTAGGTGCCGCGTTTAAGGGTGGTTTTACGGAGCGATGGGTCTGCGTTGTCCTTGTTCTTTGTTCTTCTCTTTACTGGCGCCCTCGTCGGTGTGATAGACATCGGTATTGGCACCGAGATCATCGTCCTTGTCTTCGTTATCGTCCAAAGCACTGCCACGGGCGGGTGGGAGGTAGGGGCGGTGTGGTGTGGTGTGGTGTGGTGTGGTTGGGGTTGGGATTGAGTTGGGGGTCGGGGTGTCTGCGTCAGAGTCAGAGTTGGCATTTCCGCGGGCGTCGGTGTCGACGCGATGAACCGCCGACGTTGCCGGTTGTGAGGAAGAGGGCGCGGCTGTGGAAAAGTCCCATGTGCCAGGCGGGAGATTACCGCTGCTACAATCCTGTCGCATATGCCCAACGTATGTGCGTATGTGGGTCGATTAGTAAGGGGACAAAGTGAGATATAAAGAGCATGCTGAGGACGTACCACAACCCGGTTTCCCGTCTTCCAATTCCATATCGTGATGCGTGGTCGGACAGGATCGACAAAGTACATCATCCCCACGACGTCGTCGTCGATCTGCACGAACCCGCTCGTGATGGGGTACATCACGACCAAACATAACACCGGTACCCTTGCTTCTGGATCATGATGCGTCTGATTGATCGAGATCGTCCTAATGTAACTCCAAGTGCCAGGAAAGACGACCATGACCAGCCTAATCATCAGCATCGTCGTTCGATATCATATCAGCTTCCCTCCCAAAAAAAAAGATAGACCCACTACAACGTCTTCTCCATCCCCCTTGAACAACACCATCAAATCCCGCGACGGATTCATCGCGAAATCCCCCAGATCGGCTTTCATCACCGTACGCCCCGGATCGTGTCTCCCTGGGAGTGACTTTAACCACTCTACCTAGATGGTGGAGCCAGGAAATAATGCGCAGCTATGGCTGCTGAAGCTATGTTTCGAAGTAGTCAAGCTGGATGCACGCGGATGTCAGCTTACTGCCAGTGGTTGTCGACGTGATGGTGAATCTCTCAGCTAAACCCCGTGTGTTTGAGAATTGTACGTTAAATGTTGAAGGTAGTAGGAAGTCTATAGATCTAGCAGTATCGTGAGCTGCCAGCACTGTGGCCGGTTCGTGATACAATAGATTAAGGATGAAAATGCCAGGTTGTACTAAGCTAGTCTGGCGACCAGATCACCCGTGTACGAGGCAATCAACAGCTTGCCCCTATGATAGACGGGTCTGGTCACCGGACTAGTACTAGTAGTCAGTCCGAAAGCCATATCATCGACTCTAGTAATGCGCCGATCTAAGTGATGAATCACGCGGCGTCTACTATGTACGAAGTTTTCGAATTCGTCTGACCGTACGTGACGTGGCCATCGCATCCTGACTACTCAGGACATCAGCTCGATCATGCAACAAGACCAACATCCTTGCTGGCCATGTATACTAGTAGCAGGTGTAAGCATCAGCCTCAGGCTTGTGGCATCCTCGGCATCCTAGTCACGTGTATGATATATATATATCGTACCCCGCACCTCGTACCCGTACCCGGGCCCGTAGTCGCTCGTATAGAGCTTGGTCCAGTTCAGCTGTCCGCTCATCTCAGTGTTTCCCGCCGTCGGCCATGGCAGGTTTCCAGCAGGTCGCCAATCCCAGACTCCCACAAAGTGGAGGAGGGTTCTTGTCCTGCTGCAAATGCACTGCTTGCAGGGGTGAGAAAATGCTACGTCCTCTGGAGCTATGAGAATATAAAAATCGCACCATCCTCGGTCGTTCAAATCACTCAGTCACTGCAGGGCTGTGTACTATACCAGGTCGCCGATCAGGATTCTCATCAGAACGGGCTGATCGATCATGGCACGTTCAAGCGACACATTCAATCATGAACCGAATCTTCTTACCCCAAATCCTAAGACGAGAAAACCCCAAATTGGGCTACAAAGTGCCATGATGATTAGTCACATACAATGTTCTCGCCGTGAGAAGGTGAACTAGCCTTGCCTGATTAGTCTTCAAAGTGAGCGTGCTAACAAGAGTTTGGTATAGACCAGATGGCAATTACTATACCGCCATCGTAACATTTGGAACCTTCCAAATCACTCATAGCGCACCCATTGACTTTCAAATTTTCGAGCTGAGCGTTGTTCGAGAAGGTATATAAGACCCCACTATTCTCGTTTTCTCTTTAATTCTCAACTAACACTTCCGAGAACACATTTCCATTTCTTCAATATTCAACATGTCCGTCACTCCTGGCTACCACAAGATCAAGACTTCCACCACCGGGAAGTACTTGACGTTAGCCGCCCAAAGCGACCCCCTCACTGCTAAGCTCGGCACCGGTGCCTACAACCAGGTTGTACGTGCCTCGCCGTGGTTATTTTCTACCACTCACGGTCCCCTAGTGGGACTTCCAACCCTCCGGGATTTACTGGACCATTAGGAACAATGGCTACACCCCGTCTGCCTATGCGCACTCTGCTGGTGTATCCGGTAAGCCGGTCAGTGGTAACCCATCGGCCACGGAGTGGATGGTCATTCCCCACGATGGTGTCTACTCGTAGGTGTTTGCACTGTGGTTCCACGAATGCATGATTGACATGGTTGACAGAATCCAGCTGGGAAGTGACGCTTCCAAAGCATGGAATCTCGGTTCCAACGACCAGGTGGGTGATAATCCTTATAGTTTGTGGCTGAACGCCCGCTAACTACCTCCTTCGTGGCGAACAGGTTGACCTGGGTGCCACTCGGCTCACGGAACCTAAGCAGCATTTCAATATCGAGTGAATCGATCGCAGAAGTGGAGCCAAGACGCATCGCAAAGTGTTGGCTGCCTTGTGTTGTATGTGTAATCAATTCTGTACAATAGCGCTTCGGTGTGTTTTGTGAAATGGAAGGCATTACCGGGTTTTTATGAGCGGATAAATAACAAGTACTTGCGAGGCTGTGCCATTTCAAATTGAATTCATAGCAAAGGTCGAGAATAAATAAATCATATCGTTTATACAGTGCAACGTGACTATACTTTGTGTCCATTCAAGCCGTGCATAATGTCAAGCAAGTCGATCATCGAAGCATCTCAAATTTTGTTTGTATTTACCACGATATACAATTCACACATGCCGATCACGGTTCCCCCAGGTCGTCTTTTCATCACCGTGTCGTGCGCCGTCCGAGATCAATCGATGTCGATGATCGATCACGCGATCACTTTGGCCACCAACTCCGAATTCCCACTACGCGGTACCCCTGCTCACTTCTGCCCTCTCCCGGAGCATAAACGACGGGCTCTTCGGCATGATCCTTGACTAGATCTCGACCTCAATTAACCCCCCCAAAAAATACAATACGATGCAACGACTTTGCACCAATGCCTATAGTACAGTATATGACACGCCAAAGCAAAATACGAGATCACAACAAGAGATCGAAGTCAAGGCCATCACCAATGTTCACGAAGAAAAGAGCCAAGTCAACATCATCACAAATTCTTTTTTTAAAAACATTAATTTTTGTCCTCCGGATCTACGACCCGCGGCGATCACATCGCGAACACGTCGATTTCCTTCATGTCCTGCGTCAAAAACGCCGGATACTGCCCCCAAAGCATACGTCAGCGTCAACACCACACGTCCGCAAAAAGGACACTCAATCACGACAGCAACGCACCTTCAATCCGACCAATCGTTCGTCGTCGATCATCACCCCCGAGCAGTCGTCGCTAATGTCCCTACGCGCTTCGTGATAGGGCAACCCGCTCTCGACGACGTTTGGGCATGGCGATCCGGGTGGGATAGGTGACACGTTTGAGAGTGGTTTTGCGGAGCGACGGGTCTGTGTTGTCCTTGTTCTTCTCGTTCTTCTTTTACTGGTACCCTCATCGGTGTGTTCGACATCGGTGTTGGCACTGACGTCGTCCTCGTCTTCGTTATCGTCCAAAGCACTGCGGACATTAAAGTCGAGCACTTGGAGCGTGCACTTTCCCACTTCTGACGTGGGGAAGAGCATCCCGAACTGTCCATGGACATATCTATCTACAATCCAAAAAAAAGCCCTCAGACGTCGACGCACGCACACCCGTAGGTGTGACAACATCCGCGCATGCACTCGTCCCCACTCACGCAAAGGCACCACCATCCTCGTTGCCGCCTCGCCCGTACCCATAGTCTAGTCACACTCGCAACGCTCCTGTCCAAATATCCCTCCAACACCCGATTGTGCACAAACACACCCACCTTCGGACGCGTCCTCGGCTCGTCCAGCGTCAGCAGATGAACGTATTGAATCGTCAACACGTGGGTCCGTTCCTCGTTTGATGCCACAAAGGGTTTGTCGGGCGGACAGCCGGCGAGGAAGATGAGTGCTCGCGTGTGAGTTTTCATGCCTCGTTGGAAAGGCAACTTACTAGGAGAAAACACGACTGCGCGACTCGGACACCGAACGACCGAACGATAATCTGCAAAGGCATACATCATCAGGAATTTGACACCGCAAACACAGCCTTTTGCCTCTGGCCTCGTGGAGGGGTCTGGTCACCAGACTAGTAGTAAGTCCGTCTCCTATATCATCGACTCTAGTAATGCGGTGCCGTTCCAAGTGACGCATCACGCGGCATTTGTTTTCATCTGACCGTGACGTGTCCGAGTTGTCGATCGTAGCCTAGCTACTCAGAACGGGACCCTTACCGCTGCCAAACCCGAACTTGGTGGGGGCAAAGTCTGCATGCAAAGAATCATATGCTTGATTGTTCGTGGTTGATGTTGTCCCCAGGCCACTTGCAACCTCACAAACACGACTCGGAAGCACTTGGCTGACCTTCGAACGCCGTTCTCCCTCCGAGTCCCTCGCCTGGGCCACAGGGCGCACACACAACAGGAATGTTACAGGATGAATATATGATCTGGAACCGAGATTACCTGATGAGGCTGCGAACTGTGCTCATTGTGCTCACTGGCTTCTCGTCCCTCTGTCAGCGCAGAGCCGCACCGCTCGCAGCGTATCACCACACACGTGTGCTGATTCGCACCATCGCCGCACACGTAAATGTTAGGTGGTTTGCAGCTGCGCGAAGAATATCGCACCATCCATCTTTCAATCACTCAGTCCCTGGCCATGTATAGCAGGCCGTCGCCAATCAGGATTCTCACCAGAACGTGCTAAGAGAGGAATATCGATAATCACACCGATCACTCGCACACCAGGGGAGAGGTATGTATATTTCAGATGCCTGTTGTCCCCGCACGTTCAATATTAATGATTCATGAACCCAGACTTCTTACCCCAAATCCTAAGACGAAAAAACTGCAAAGTGGTTTCCCAAGTGAGCGCGCTGACAACAGTTTGGTGCGGCCATGGCGGCGGCAGATACTCTACTGCCGCATCGTAACGTTGGGAGCCTCCCAGATCGTTCAAAGAGCACCTATTGACTTTCAAATTGTTGAGCTGAGCTGAGTTCGAGAAGGTATATAAGACCCCTCTATCCTTGCTTGCTCTTCGGTTATTCAGCTGCTAACACTCCCGAAAACAAATCTCTTCGATATTCAACATGTCCGTCACTCCTGGAAACCACAAAATCAAGGCTCACTCCGGAAAGTACTTGACATTAGTCACCCAAACCGGCGTCGTCACTGCTCTGCCCCCCACCGGTGCCGCCAACCAGATTGTACGTGCCTCGCCGTAGTCATTTTCCACCACTCACGGTCCCTTAGTGGAACTTCCAACACTCCGGGACTAGATATACCATTCAGAACATTGCCTACGTCGCGAACATCTATGCGCACTCTAATGGTCAAGAGGGTGAGCCGGTCACTGGTAACCCATTGAGCACGGAGTGGGCCATCTATCCCGCCAGTGGTGTCCATAGGTAGGTGTTTGCACTGTGGTTCCACGAATGCATGGTTGACATGTTGGACAGTATCCAGTATGGAAATGACACCTCCAAAGCATGCAGTGTCGGTCCCAACGACCAGGTGGACGATAGTCCTTATACTTTGTGGCTGAACGCCAGCTGCTAACTACCTCCTTCGTGGCGAACAGGTGACCCTTGCTCCCACTCAGCTCATGAACACTGCGCAGCAGTTCAGTATCGAGTGAGTCGATACCTCGCCAGGGATCATTTGTCTTGGCTGCCTACCGTGTTGTGTGTACAATCAGTTCTGTGCAATAGCTGTGTTTTGTGAAATGTAAGGCAATATTGGCTTGTATGAGCGGATACATTGCAAGTACGAGGCTGTTGCCAATTCGAGCACAGGTTGAGAACAAACCAACCATATTGTTTTTATCCAGTACAGCGTGACTAGTATACTCTGTGCCCATTTGAGCTGTCCAGAATCCTGGGTAATGTGAAGCAAATCCATCACCGAAGCCTCTCAAGTTCTCTATTTACCACGATATACAATTCATGAATATACCGATCACGGTTCCCCCAGGTCGTCTTTATCGCCGTGCCGTGCGCCGTCAGAGATCAATCGATCATTTTGGCCACCGATTCCGAATTCCCACTAAGCACAGGTAGCTCTGCTTATTTTTTCTCTGCCAGAGCATCAGCGACAGGCTCTTCGGCACGCTTCCTGATTAGATTTCGACCTCAGTCAAACCCCCCAAAAAATACAATATGATGCAACGACTTTGCACCAATATTCCTATAGTACAGTACATGACACGCCACAGCAAAATACGATCGAAAGCGAGATCACAACAAGAGATCGAGGTCAAGGCTACCACCAATATTCACAAAGCAAAGCGACAGGTCAGCATCATCGCAAATTCTTTTATTTTTAAACATTAATTTTTGTCCTCCGGATCTACGACCCGCGGCGATCACATCGCGAACACGTCGATTTCCTTCATGTCCTGCGTCAAAAACGCCGGATACTGCCCCCAAAGCATACGTCAGCGTCAACATCATATGTCCGCAAAAAGGACACTCAATCACGACAACAACGCACCTTCAGCCCGACCAATCGTTCGTCGTCGATCATCACCCCCGAGTAATCGTCCCTGATGTCCCTGCGCGCTTCATGATAGGGTAACCCACTCTCGACGACGTCGACAAAGATGTTGGGCATAGCGATCCGGGTGGGGTAGGTGACGCGTTTGAGGGTAGTTTTGCGGGGCGACGGGTCTGCGTCCTCCTTGTCCTTTTCTTTTCTGGTGCCCTCGTCGGCGTGCTCCGCATCGACATCATCGTCCAAGGCACTGCGGACGTTAAAATCGAGCACTTGGAGCGTGCACATTCCGACTTCTGACGTGGGCAGGAGCATCACGACGCGCTGTCCATGGACATATCTAACCATCCAAGAAAGAATCAGCCCTCCAACGTCGACGCTAGGCAGCACAATGACCCACCTCAACCACTGAAACGTCCCCACATCTGGCACCATCCGCGCATGCGCCCGTCCCCACTCGCGCCAAGGCACCCCCGCCGTCGTCCCCTCACCCATACCTACAGTCGCACTCACAACGCCCCTGTCCAAATACCCCTCCAACGCCCGATTGTGCACAAACACACACACCCTCGGACGCGTCCTCGGCCCGTCCAACGTCGGCAAATGAACGTACTGAATCGTCAATACGTGAATCCGCTCCTCGCTGGAGGCCGCAAAGGGTTTGTCAGGCGGACAGCCGGCGAGGAAGGGACCGGTGTGGCTGCCGATGCTGAGCACACGGACGGACGGACGGACGGGCGGGAGGTGGAGGGTGGCGACGTGGGTGAGGGTAGAGGTGGGCGCGATGTGGTGTGGTTGGGGTTGGGGTTGGGATTGAGTTGGAGTCGGGCTATCAGAGTCAGAGTCAGAGTTGGCGTTTCCGCTAGCGTCGGTGTCGACGCGATCGCAGGTAAAGGTGAACAGTTCGAGCGAACCACCCCCGTTGCCGGTCGTGAGGAAGAGCGCGCGGCTGTGGATGAAGGAAAAGTCCCACGTGCCAGGCGGGAGGTTTCCACTGCTACAATCCTGGCGTGGGTCGATCGAGTAGTAAGGGGACAAGAGGTGAGATATCAAGAGCGTTCCGAGGACGTACCACGACCCGGTTTCCCGTCTTCCAATTCCATATCGTGATGCGTGGTCGGGCAGGATCGACAAAGTACATCATCCCCACGACGTCGTCGACGATCTGCACGAACCCGCCCGTGATGGGGTACATCACGGCCGTACACAACACCGGCACCCTCGCCTCGGGATGCGTCTGATTGGTCGAGATCGTCCGAACGTGCAACTCCAACGTGCCAGCAAAGAGCGCCATGAGCGGCCTGACACACCGTCGTTGTCAGCATCGCCGTTCCATGGGTATCATCATTCCCCCGTGAACAAGACGTCAGACGTACAATGCAACGTCCTCTCCACCTCCCTTGAACAGCACCATCAAATCCTGCGACGGATCCATCGCGAAATCGCGCGTCGGAATGCCAAGATCGTCTTTCATCACCGTACGCCCCGGATCGTGTCTTCCAGGGAGCCACGTCGCAGACATGGTACGCGACCCAAACACGTGCGGCCCGTCGTGCGTTCCACCATCCCCTTCTCCACCCACGACCCCAGGCCATCCAAACCCACCCGTGCCAGCCCTCCCCCGTCCCCTCCTCACCCGAGGCTGCGTCTTACAAAACATACCCCCAACGAGCTCGTACGCACAACACGGCCCCGGCATCGGCACCGTCACGCACCGCGTCCAATCCAACGTCTTCCACGCACGTCGTAAATGACGGAGACGAGCCAGTCGATCGCTGATCGTGCCAAGGGAGGAACGACCCTGACAGGAGTCGATCATCCCATCTCGTACGAGTTCGATACGGTACTGTATCTCGAGCGACACGTCGATGGCGTCCCTCAGTCGTCGGCATACCTAGATTCGGGGGAAAAAAAAAAAAAGTGCTCGCGTGTGAGTTTTCGACGCCGCGTTGGGAGAGGGAGAGAACGCAACTGCACGACACCGCACGACCGAACGACAGTCGGCAAAACCACATATCGCGGTGAAGAGCTCAGGCGGGAGATCGACGAGCGAGGTGGAGGCACACCGGTACCCTGGCCCCACCTCCAACGACGGGTCGGAGTCCACTTGTTTGTGGGGCAGTGCCAGTGGGAGACGGAGGGATGGTGCACGCATCGTTCAAGGCGATCGATCACGACGAGGATCGAGGGATTAAATACACTCGCACGATGACCACGAGGCGAATCAGAAATACCGTATTACTCTGCCACGTCTTCGCCCATGATCTTGGCCACCAGCTCGTTCCCAGCGTGCACAGGCGCCTCGTACACCGCAAACGCAGCCTTCTTGCCTCCTGGCCCCTCTTCCCCAGCCCCAGCCCCGTCCTGGGCCCCCTCGCTCGACCACCCTTTCCGCCGGTCCGTAAACACTGCCTCGCTCCGGTCCAACAACATCCCCAAGTCCCGGTCGCTCAACACGCCCTCTTTCCCCGCACGCGTCTCAGGCACCACCTCGATATGGTCACCCTCCAGCCTCAATAACGCGGCTGCCATTTCCGCGATATTGTCCGCCTTGGTGCGTCCCACCTGCCCTGGCATCTTGAACTTGCCTGCCCGCATCATCATCAACAACACGGGACACGGATGGATGTGGAGCGAAACATACCCTTGGCAATCACCAACGCCTCAAGTTTGCGCTTCTCTGTCGCACGTTGCATGATTCGCGTCTCAATCGTGTGGGCCGTCACTAATCGAAACACGAGCACAGGCTTCGTCTGTCCAATTCGGTGTGCCCTGTCTTGGGCTTGGATATCCATTTGGGGATTCTGAACCACACACACACTCCCCGTCAGCACTCGCTTCCCCCCCATCAATAACCACTCACCCAATCTTGATCGTAGAAAATGACCGTGTCTGCAGCCGTCAACGTGATCCCCAGCCCTCCCGCGCGTGTACTCAACAAGAACAACACCGGTGCGTTCGCCCTTTGCCCCCCTTTCTGGAACCGATCCATCTCCTCACGGCGATCCAGCGGGCTCGTCGACCCATCGATACGGCATATCTCCCACTCCTTGAGTTCCGTCGCCCATGCCTGTCGTCGCAGCGCGTGTATGCATCAGTGACCACGCAAGGACTCGGCATGACAGCCAGCACATACCTCTATAATGTCCAGCATGGTCGTAAACTGGCTGAATAAAAGTACTTTATGCCTCGTCCGAAATAACTCGTTTAGCAGTCGCTCGAGCATCATCATCTTCCCACTCGCATCGACCAGCTCCTCCGTCGTCTCCGGCAACGGCTCTGTGGGATCCCTAAACAACAGGGGATGCGAACACGCCTTGCGTAGCTGCATCACCGTGTTCTGAAGACGCATGTTGTTGATCCCCTTGACTGTTCCCACAACCACCGTCAACACCGACCAGCGTGGCCAACACAGGGGGTCCACTCACCACTTTCTCGCATCCGGTGTTGTTTCCCCAACTCTGACACATCCTCCGTCGTCTCATCTCTCATCTCCCCCTTTTCTATCCGTTCAAAATACTCCTCGTCATTCCCATCCACATCATACCTCCTCCTCTTACCCCCTCTCAGCTTTCTCGGCGCATCCACATCCACCACCTCCTTCCCCGCCGTTGGTTCCTCAATCCCCTTTCCGATCAAAAAGCGACGGATACGACCCTCGACAATCTCATCATACAAATTTCGCTGCTTCACACTCAACGGTGCGTAGATGACGTATTCTTTTTTAGGTGGTAGGAGTCCTTCGACGTCGGCTTTGAGACGACGCAGGAGGAAAGGCTTGAGGATGCCGTGGAGCGTCGAGACGAGGTGGGTGGATTGGGTGGATGACAGGCGGAATTGCAGGGTACCGAGGTTGAACCTGACGTTGACATGAGTCCATGCCGAGGGCACGCGAAGGAATGGTGCCCACGTACCATTCCTGAAAGGTATCCAAGTCGTCAAAAATGTCCGGAAGAATAAAATTGAGTAAAGACCACAGCTCTGCCAGGTTGTTCTACAAAAACGAGCTCATCAACGCGCGGCACACCAAGGGTTGCACACATGGTACGCACATGGAGTGGCGTGCCAGTCAAAATCATCCGCCCCGCGCTCGGGTATTTCTTGATCTCCTGAATGAGTCTGCAATTGAGGTTCTTCAATCGATGCCCTTCGTCGACGACGATGTAGCCCCAGTTATACTTTGATAAATGGGGCTGGTCTCGAATGACCATCTCGTACGTGGTCACGACGACCGGAAACGTCTCTTTCGTCTGACGCGGCAACGTGGTTTTTGAAGGCGAACTGGTATAACGTGTAGCAGGTATACGTCCACGGTCGTCCTCGTCCTCCTCTTCGTCCCCCTCCTCATCCGACGTCTCGTCCTCGTCTAAATCAACTTTGCGTCGCTTGACGGAGTTGCTCTTACGTGTCATGGTGGCCACTTTCTTCGCTCCACTATGTTTGCCTTTACCCTTTTGCGATTTGCTTCGCAATACCATGATCCGTTCGCCGGGAGTAGCCACCGATTCGGACCCGTCATCTGGCTCGCGCATCACGGTACGTCGGAGCTCAGCACGGTCAGTAGGTGAGCCGTGGTACATGCACACCGGGATCTGCAGACGTCATGAGCAGGTGACAATCTCATGAAAAAAGGACACTGACGGCGGGTGCAAACCGATGAAATTCGTCGATCCAGTTGTGGATGACACTAAGCGGACAGACGATCAAAAAGGGCCGGTAATGTCCCAGCTCGCGGAGATGCGCGTTGAACGCGATGGTTTGAAGCGTCTGTTGGCTGTTTCAACGACTGGACAAGACGCCTGGATGCAAACTCACCTTTCCCAACCCCATCTCGTCCGCTACGGACACGGCTCAACCATGCGCTCAGCTGATTCGATACAGAGAGGACGCACCCAAGATACCCGACACGCCATTCTTATCCAGCGACACCATCCACTCGACACCCTCGAGCTGATACTCTTTCAACTTGCCCCCCGTCACCAACGACGGCTGTAAAAACTTGGGACGCGCCCCCTCCAAAGTCACAGACTCGACCGTCGACGGCTTATCGAGCGACGACTCCTCTTCCGGCTCTTCTGGGAGACGCCGTTTGGGTGCTTTGCGCATTGGACGTTTCCGTGTCCCGGCACCGCCGTTCGAGGGCGCCGAGGCGACGTGCATCGCGGCGCGCAATGCCGATGTCCGTTTTTCCTTGTCCATCTGTGCGCCGAGGAGATTAGAGTACGTAAAGGATTTCTCGAGGAGACGTTCGAGGCGGGCGAATCGGTCTCGGAATTGCTGGGGGGTACAAGCGTGAGCGACGCCGAGGTGGGGCAAGGAAACGCGCGTACGTCATCTTCGGGAGGGTCTGGGACCGCGGAGGACTTGGTGATGAGATCGAGGGGGTGAGCGCGTCCGTCAGGAGTGGGTAAAATAGACGTACTTGGCGCGTGTCGGCGACGGCTGGGTCTTTGCTGGGTGATGGTGACGACGCCACGGTGCTTGCTGCGACGGAGGACACGAAATGCGTTTGCGAGGACGGCGCTGGGCTGGTGGACATGGTCGGTGGAGAGTGAACGAGACACGGACGAAAACTCAGGAGACTGGCGTGGATTATGTCATCAAGAACGCGAGAATGCCGGCCCTCATTCGCTTCATACATTCAATCTACAAAAAACAGTACAACGTGGGGAGACTAGTATCTGTACCGGGTCGAATAATCTATCGGACCATATCAGAAGTACAAGCGCCACAGAATGAGCAAACAGACCCTTGGGCGAGACGACGAGACCACGTCCTTTCGAGGCCCCGCGGTACACCGTCTCGATGATGTCAATAAGCTAGGGCAAAGGATGAGCAGATGAATCCGACTGGACAACGGTACACGCCGACCTCTTGCTTGTTGTCCATGGCCCAGTTTCTACATATCCGACATGAGACGCTGGCGTGAAAGGAGAAAAATACGCACATCTTGTTGTTGTTACCGGTCCCCAGATCGATCATGATGTGTTTGTTCCTAGGAGCGACGGATGAACGGATCGTGGCAGATCGGCCACATACGACGAGACACCCACCGATAAAAGAACATGACCGTACACGGATCGTACAACTCGTACATCTGGACCCGGCCGTTGAGGTCACAGACACGGACACCGATTCAGACAGTGACATACCTTGTTGAAATCTGGCACCGCAGTGATGTCCACCAAGTAAATGACGGCAAAGTTTTGCACCTTCTCGGCGACCGAGTACAGCGTCTCGTCCATGGTCATGCATTGGGCATCCCAGTCATGTCCGAACCGGATGACGACGATACGATCCTCTTCGGATTTGATGGCCTCGTCGACGTGCCAACCAGAGGGCAGATGGGGAAGAAAGTACGACATGGTAGTGCGGTGGTCGGCCGAGCTGACTGCGGTAACGAGACGGCACAGCCACAGCATGGGATCATCCGGATGCGTCTCATCCAACCCTGCAGGATCAGCACTTTGCAAGAGAACATGACAACTTTATACTGACAGGTTTTAATCGACCCTGAAGGACTTGCAGTGTGCAGAATAGTGCCAGTGGACCGTCATTACAACCTGTAGCGCTGGCGCATCCTGGATCACGTCCAGGTGAAACCACGCGACCCCTGCAGCACTCCGGTGATCGTTCCGCCCGAGACAAACACTGCCCGCGTAAATTGAAAGAAATGATGCAATGTATTCATATGTGCACAGCCTGTCACTGTCAGCGATATGATGAAGAATTGAATGTGACACAGCGACCTGTTTCATTGATGGCCCCTCGGTCCCCTCGAACCCCGTACGGTGCCGGGTAGCCACCAGCCTACCGCATCAGCGACCCGCAGAATAAATACGTACTCTATCGCCGAGGCGCTCCCGCCGATTGGCGGCGACAAAGTTTAGATACGTTTTGCCATCCCCCGCGGAGCATGAAACAGGTGGTGCTGCACATGTCATACGTTATTCACCCTGTGTGGCTGACACACATCCTCCTGCGACGTGTGCGGGACAGGCGCAGCACTGGGCCACCCGGGCCTTGACCTGAACGGTGCAACGGCGACGCCCTGCACGTCCGTCTCGCTGGGAATCGTGGATTTCCTTGGTGGAATGCATATCCATCGTCATTTAATGAGATATGCGCTGTCACGGGTGCGTTTAATAAATGACGGAAGTAAGCGAGACCACAGCTCTGGGCGTATCATTGCGACCCTACGGTGACGAGCGAGGGTCGTTCACACTGACTGCCATGGTGATCTGGGCGTTCCCATGCGAGGTGCGGCGTGACCCGAAATGAACTGTGAGGGATCTTCATGTGACTTTGGCTTCCTGGGTTGAATACGAACTCCAAGGTCGTGTAGCAACGCGGACGCTCACACGGATGAAACATTCATAAAAATTGTCAAGAGAGATGACGAAAGCGTGGCTTTAATGTGTGAATTGACAGGCCTGTCAAGCGCGGGCCATGGCGTCGTCGTCGTCGTCGGCCTCGCATTCGGCAACGACGGTGGCAACGTGCGCGGGACCCGGCTTATTATCAGCTCGGTGCGCCTCCTCACACTTGTTTTCTTTCCCCAGGTCCTCTCTCGAGCTCCCATCCCCCCCCCCCCCCCACCCGCGCCCGCGCCCGCCTCCTCCTCCTCGAGGCTGCAGATGTCCTTCTGAACCACAGTCGTTCCGTCCACCCGCTTTTCGTTCATTACCTGCTTATTCAATTACCCCATTTTATCTCCTGAATGTCCACTACTCCGACCGCTAATATCACATCAAAGAGCTCTCCGGTCCCGCAGACTCCTTCACGACACCTCGAACACGACTCTCATTCCCAGTTTACTACCGCTTCCCTACCACAAGCACCACACCTTACCGCAGATCTCACGTCCTCTCATAACTCGGCACAGGGTCCATCCCATCCCTCGTGTCCAGAGCAAGACGTAAATACCAGACGCCAAACTAAAAGACAGCGCACATCTCGACCCGTGGATATGGCTACTGAACGAGCTTCTTCCAGTTCCGACTCCTCCTCCCAGAGTGGAATGGCAGATAATGAGACCGAGGCTGAGCGTAGTCAACACTCCGAGCGCTCTGCCCCGCAAGTCACTGCCCCCCCCAAAAAGAAGCGCACTCGGACGCTTACGACGCCTCACCAATCTGCCGTCCTCCATGCTCTTCTAGCAAAGGTGCGCCGCTTCCTTGGGACGTTTTTTTTCTGCCCCTTCCCCATCTGGCCCCCTCCCACTCATACCTTCCATCACAGTCCCGATTCCCCACGACGGTTATGCGGGAAGAAGTCGGGCGTCAAATAGGCTTGAGCGCGCGTAAAGTACAGGTGTGTTCAGATCATTGATCGATCTACCCTCACCGCCAGTATGCTCATGTCTCCTGTAGATCTGGTTCCAAGTTCGTTTTTTCCTTGCTCGTGCTCTCATTCCTAATCCCGCCCTTTAGAACCAGCGGCAAAAGGCAAGACGTCCGCAGGGCGAAGCTGCCCCCTTGACGCGTCCGCCTCAGTTTGGTCCATTCCCTATCATGACCCCCACTGGTCCTTCCCCTTCCTCATATCCGTCCCCGCCGGCTGGTGGTGAACTATCGCTTTCTGTCCCCAGCAGCGCTCACTCCAGTGTGCATGAATCCAAGGGATCTCTTGATTCCGACCCTACCCTGTCGGGTCCAGGCATACCCGGTTGGTTGTCCTCATCTCATCAGCGTGGTCCCCCCTCCGTCGAAGACTGGGACCCCCCGCGACGAGCCCCTACGAGTCCCGAAATCCGCTTGTCTGAAGGTATTTCCGCTCGTGATTCTCGCGGGAGCACACGCGGTCCTGCGCCACAACCCGCCCAAGCGACACAGGCCGAGACTTCGCCGCACTTTTCCAGAGTGCTTCCTCCCATCAACCTTAGTGCCTTGGAACCACGCAGTAGTACTGAACCTTACGTGTCGGCAACGCCCTCTTTCCCACCACAACCTCCATCACGCACTTCTTTGAATATCATTCAACGCCACGACTCTTCCGCCCGTCCTGCCATCGAACCAGGCAACCCTGTACGTTTGACTATCCCACCCCCATTCGCACTCCAGCCACAGCCACAATGGGATCCTCAGACCTTTGCGCCGTACGCCCGTCCCAAGTTTTCATCTTGGTTGCAAACATCGGGATCGTCGCTGTCGTCGGCAAGGACAGGCTTCTCCGCCGTTGCAGCTCATGACCGCGTACTGCGCAATGTGTCTCCTGACCCGTCGCGTGGTAGACACTTTCATCTGTCTTCGGGAGAGCCACACCGTGGCAACGAGCTGGATCCTCTTCCTCATCACATAATTCAGCCTTCTCGAGGTCACCGGCTTTCAACGCCCGCGACTTCTTCCCGTGCTTCTGTATCAGGAGAAGGTCACGCGAGATCAGACGACGAAGTTGGAGAAGAGTGATCGCACGCACTTCGTGATGCCGTTATGCATGACACGGGTGGTCTTTCTTCTTTCCCCCTACAACGACCCCACCACCACCACCACCACCACATCCATTTCTAAACACCGCCGCCCTCAGGCTACGATTGCCATTTTTTTTACGCACTCCCCACGAAAACACATCACGATGCGTTTTTTTAATTTACTCACTCATTTTTTGTCCCGTGTGTTCTTCTGTTCAACGGCCTCGTCCTTTCATTCTAGATTCGCTCGCTTGTGTGTCTTATTTCATCTTCGCTTCTCCCATTGGCCTCCAATTTGTCTTGTCATTGTTCGTCCTACATCTCGATCGCGAATTGATCTTACCACACATCGTACATTTAATAGCCGCTCGTTCCTCTGAGCCCTTTATCGCTGTCGCTTAACCGTGTTGTCTTGCTCACAAACGACGCCCTTTGTGTTTGTCCTACTCTATTACATATTAAACCATGATATAGTTAGTACTCGAGGCATCAAACGTTTTTTCTTACCATCTCGCATCTTATAATCTCTTCTTTTTTCAATCTACCTACGGAACACCACATACTAATCTCTGTTTTAAACAGCCGCATCACCCTAATTTCTCTTTCTCTCTTTATAAAATTGTTTCCTAAAGGAAAAAGAAGGAAAACGGCCGAGGGAAACAAAAGGAAGTCAGAGGGATATATGGATCTACGCGCGCACCGAACCACGTCGACACGACACCACCGTTTCCTCCAAACTCAATTATGATCAGTATTGGGTCGCCTTTGTTCTCGCGCTCGGTCGATATGGGATCTCATTTCCGAATTCGACGCATCCGAATCTCAATCCGAAAGGCTTGTCGACCGCCCTGCCCCCGTCCCCTTCCTGCCTGTTTGGAACGTGCCATCTGACGGGGTTCGTGACGCAGCCGGTTTCTCTCCTTTCCCCCCCCCTCTCCCTCTCCCCCGCTGCTCTCTCCTTTTCTCTCCCAGACGCTGTTTGACTCGTACATACCTCCGTCAGACTGTTGTAGCCTTTCGATCTACCTTTAAATCACCCACAGTACTCGTCCCACCTCCTACGTCATACATATGTACATATATACATACGTACATACCACCTAAATCGCTTCATCGTCCCCGATCGTTCATCGCCATCGAGCATCTCTCTCGGACCTAGTACGACGACGAACCACACACCCCCCCCCCCCTCAACGGCGCCTACCTACCTTTCGAAACGATGACAAGCTTAACGACGGCCATATTCGGCCGCATATTCCGTATATGCCATATCTCGATATATTCAATACACATACACACACCAATATGTCTCTTTTTGTTTCATTGTTTCCTCGATCGTTTTTTACTTTACACGGACGCTAGGTGTTCGACGCATTACTATCGCCATCGACGTGTAAACGGTGTGGGTCATCCCACCCGCATACGATCCGCGCTCCGGATGTGTGACCGTACGAGAATCAATGAATCCAGACAGGTCTGAAATTTTTAATGATTTCCATACATCGTCCCTGTGAACAACGAAAGAGACAACAGAGCAACGGGGGAACGAACGGAATCGCAACGCAGTACATACACAGTCCGCATCGCGTTCTAGACACCGTAATGATTGTCGTCGTCGTCGTCAGGAGGGTTCATCCCCTCCGGGCCGTCCGTTCCCGTCATCAGCCCTCTCGGCTTACCCCTCCCCTTCACCTCATTCCCCCAACCGTCGCCCGTCCATGTCCCAAACCTTATTCGTATCCCTAACCTTATTCTCTCTTATCTCTGTTCTAATCCTTATCTCATGTCTGGACTCGATTCCGATATTGGTCCCATGGAGCCAACGCTCCCCGTGCCTTTGATCGCCGCCAGACGCATGCGCAGACGTGCCCGCGCCCGGAGCCTCATCTCGAGCTCCAACGCATCGGCGTCGACGGAGGCCAATGTCGACACCGAACCAGAGGCAGACACATTCTTTGACGCATCATCACCAAGCACACCACCCACCGCCAATTCATCCGCCTCACACGCGGGTCTCTCGTCGCCGTGTAAAAACGAGGGTTCACCCTCATTTGTGCCAGTCGACACCTCCACGCTGGGCCATGTATCCTTATTGGTACCGCCGTAACCGTGGGGGTGCTTGAGGTCGTGATTCTCCAGCGATACTAATGCTGCATCGCCACCTAATAAGGTCCATCGTCCAGGTATATCGACCCGTAAATCAAGCCCGTCATCGTTGGCGAGTTCGCCATCACCAGGTCGAGACCGATCGCCTGTGCCCCTCGCCTCTCGCATCCCCATCTGAATACGATGTCCTTGGCCGATTGATTCACCGTATCGCGACGCGGGACGCCCATCCACCTTCAACACAAGCGCTTGTGATAACGGCATATCATGCCCATTCCTAGTCGACTGTGTGACACCGGGCACAGGTGGGAATTCCACCCTCCCAGGGCTAGCGACGGCGGAAAAAGTCCCAATAACCTCGTGGTCCGCACTGGGAAGAAGACGACGGGACCGCGTTGCTCCATCGCTACGTTGCATGGTGGCGTCAGCGTGCTTGGCAACACCGGAAGAACAGCGATCCGACAAGCAAACATATGACTGTGAACGACAACCAGGGTGTTGTTGCTCAGATGCTATGTCGTTGGGTGTTGACCGGTCACCGTTGGTGATTCTCCCGACGGACGTCTTACGGGGTAATCTGTCAATGTCCGGATCGGTCGGCCCGTCCGTGAGTCGGAGGAGAAGGCTAGGAAGTGTGTTCGTCGTAGGTCTGCCAGTATCTGATGTTCGTCTTGGCTGTTCGTCCCATGATACGGAGGGTTTCCTGGTGGGGGGCCGTGGCACCGCCGGTCGGGAGAGATAGGCCTGGACGGACTCCGATAACGTACGGTTACGAGGACGTACATGAACACTCAAACCAGTCGGGCGCTTACGTGACATCTGAGGGTTCGCGGAAGAACCATCACGATTGTTGTCCACGTAATCGTCACTAATCCATTTGTCGATGAGATGTGTCACCTCCGCCTCACCAAAGGCCAGAACGGCAGCAGAATCATCACCCTGAGGGGCACTCGTTTTTGGAGCGTCTGTGACGGGCAGGGATTCCTTCATGATTTCCGCCACCTGGCTTTTCCCCTTTTTGTCACCTTGAAAACGAGGTTCGACGGGTGAATCGTTATCCTCGTGTTCAGCAAGGACCGCAGAGGTCGAGGCCTCTGAATATGACATCCCCCCAGGTTGTGAGTGACTGTTGCGTAAAAAATCCTGATGGCCATTTGGAGGGTTGTGTCTTCTACCAGAAGGGGGGTTACGAGGGTCACGGTCTTCTCGGACAGGTAGAACACTTCGTGGAGACCGATTGCGACTGTGCCTGCGACCCGGTTTTTCACACCGAGCCTCTGTAGAGTTGTCTCTACCACGTCTTGCGGTTGGTGAATGTATTGCACCATTTTCGCGACGAGGTACTGGAGACCGAGATCTCGAAGGAGGCTGGGAACGTGATCGACGAGATGGCGAGCGCTCTGCACTCCAACGGCGTCCCCTTTCAATTTCCTGCGGCGGGGATATCTCTGGTGGGGTATCATACTGGGTGGCCGAGGTATCAACCTACCGTTTACAGAGCCAAAGAACGAAAACAAAAATGCCATACCTGGGCAATCTGATCATACGTGTTGAGGTCACGGTATGGGCTCCGAAGATAACTGTAAATCTCTAAAGCAGACCGCGTCGTGCGCAGTCAGAGTCACAGACGACTGGCACAAAGGGCGCACCTACCGTGTGCAAACTGTTCAGCATGGACCGGCCTCTCGCCCGCAGTGTATGAAGTATCGAGATCTAGAAATTCGGATAACAATTTTACGGCAGATTCTGAGCGGATATCAATCGACTTCATGAGGGATATGGTGTAGGTTGTGAGGAACTATCGGATAAATATGAATGAGTGAATGGTGGCTTGATCAACACGAGGCGTGCCCGATTCTGGGGAGTGGAGTGTAGAATGGAAGCCCACCTCGACGTCTAGATTTGGCCATACACGCAATTCACGGCGTAGGAACGTTGTCATGCGACTGATAAGATCCGGGGAAGCAGCAAACTGTGCAGAAGTGGGAAAAGGGCGGTAGCGAGTATACGGATTGGAAGCAATGTGCTACAAACGAGGATCAATGAGACGGATGGAGTAACCGGTGATCAGAAAAAAGACCTTTGCATAAAGACGGTGGTGGTATATCCATCGGCGTCTCGCAATTGCTCTCTCGAGCTGGTCTGCTTCCTCACGCTGTTGTCGCTGCCTGCGACCCCATTGGCGCTCTCGCCGCGTGTTTCTAAGTGCGCTGGCGCGAGACTCGCCCGCCAGTGGTGGTAGCGGGGACGACCGCGACGGGGGGAGGTAATGTTTTTGGTAGTCATACTGCGAGCGGATATGGTGGATGAGATACGAATTGTCAAACGACCGCGAGCAGAGGGGACATTTGCGTGATTGCTCTAGACACGAGTGAGCTTGCCGTTCATTGTCAGCGTCAGCGTCACATCGGTGTCAACGCACCCGACCACAAAAGGATGCACTCGAAACAAAATTCGTGCGCGCACACTGGGATGATCGACCTGTCTAGAAACGCCTGCAAACATATCGTGCAATGCTCCTGGTCGAGGTCATCGCTCTCCGTTGGATTCTCGTCGTTGGGGGACGGCGACGAGTCGAGTTTGATTCGTTTCGACTGCGGCGACGTATTCATACCCAGGTTTATCAATTTTACCCTTTTTTTTTGCTGAGAAGGGTATGTTATTCATTATGTAATTATGTAATGCAATGTATAACACGGCCAGGCGAGGTTTTTAATTCGTCAATATTTGGCGGGGATCACGTGTACATAACTTTCGCGGTAAATATCCAGTATTTTCCGATCACTGAAAAAATGTACAAAAACGAATCCATACGATCGCTTAGTACCCGGGAGGTTGGCTCGTCACACAACGTCACACACTTGGTCACGCGTTGCCGAATTCTAGTCTCGCTCTCACAGGAATACAATTGTACCGTGCCAGACCTGGTTCGTTCAGATGGCACCGTGCCAACTTGTGCTATAACTAGTCTAATGACCTTGGTAGCACACACGACTCGAACGGTTCAACTGTGTATGATATGAAAAGGAAGGAAGGAGATGTCATAGTAGTACCCGAGAGGTATCTGGTCAGGTGCCGTGGAACTTACCGCTGATGGATGGCCATGGGAAATCCCCAGACTCGTACTCTCAAGAGTCTCAGGGCCACCCAATCCATCCCTGACAACAAAAAGTACATATGGCAGAGACGATCGCAGAGCAGCCCCCAACCGCGCCCTCGTCCCTCCCCCCCGACACGCTCGACTTTGCACACCGCATCTTCGATGCTGCCCGCTCGGGAGACACACCCTTGCTCCTCCAAGCCATCGACGCAGGTCTCCCCATAAACCTCACCAACGCCCAGGGTGCGTACCCACTCGACGATTGGCAATCACAATCACAATTGACATTCTCCACCACTTGTCACGATTGCCGATCACCCCTGATATGACTCGTCGTCCGCAACGTATCAGGAAATACACTCCTCATGCTCGCAGCCTATGCTGGTCACACGGACCTCACATCCGCCCTGCTCGCGCGCAACGCAGACCCGAATCGTCTCAACGACCGCGGTCAATCTATCGTTGCAGGCGCCGTATTCAAGGCCCACGACGACATCGTTCGTGCTCTCGTCGCCGCTGGTGCCGATCCCAGACTCGGAAAACCAACGGCGATAGAGACCGCGCACATGTTTGGACGAAAGGATCTGTTGGAGGTCTTGGGTGCCAAAGTGGGCGATGTCGGTGCGGACGTGCCTGCGCCACCAAGTGCGCCAGTACCGTCGTCATAATTACATGGCCCTGACAATCAGGTACTATGCAGGTCAAGAATTGTACGTTTCCTGAGCAGAACCAAACGAAAATAAAAAAGCGAAATCATCCTTCCTCATCAATAGGCAATCCTGGTAAGATCATATGTACCATATCTAAGACATACCCGATTTTTGCATGGGAAACAAGCTAACAGACGTGCCTACACCGCACCCATCTCCTTTCCAAGCACGCCAAGACACGCCTTTGCCAACGCCCTCGCATCAACCTCCACCACCTTGCCATCAGCCTCTGGTGCACCAATACGACCTTGTGAGCCCTGATCCCGAGCACCCCCCAGCGGACTCGTCAATACCCACGCGGTCGGCGTCTTCCGCGGTATCGATGCAATCTCGCACAGTATCGGATAAGAATAAAACAAATGTGCAACCGACGATCGTTTCACGACATCTGTGACGAGTGCAGACGGAGTTAGGCTTGGATCGACAACTAATTGCAAATCATTAACGAACATGCGTCAGCCTTTTTTTTCAGTGTATGAGACGCACCAGGTAGCGACGCGCTGTTCGCCGACGGCGCATCGGAGAACGCAGCCCAGAGCGTGCCGGGCCACAGTCGTAGATCCAACAGTTTACGCAACACGTAGAGCAGTTCGTCTTCACGTACCCTGAGAAAAATCAAATTCATCATCAGTGACCCTGGCCACAAAAAAAAACACGTCATGGATGGTCGCAATTACCTCGGGAAAGGCAAACTACCGCGAAGCGCCTCGTCCGCGATATAACCCACCATCGCCGTTTTGCATCGATCCAGCAACGACGGCAAACACAACGCAGCCACTCTCCTCCGCGCCGTCTCTTGGTCTACCATTCAGGATGAATCATCATTAAATTCCTGATCGTGACAGCGAATAAATAAAAAAACACGCACCGCTCGTCACGTTGGAACAAATTAAAAACAGCAAATCAAAACACCAATACGAAAAGCGCTCTCTCGGAACGACCTCTCCCGTCGCCGTACTCCCCACGCTCTCCAAATCCAACTTTTCAAATTCTTCTCGAGAGTTACACGAGCCCACGTTACTCGGTGAACCAGAACGCGGGGTGTGAAACGGGAACTTGTACAATTGGCTACCTTGGTGGAGGATCTTGGCGAGTCGACCGACGAGGTAGTCCGGGACCCGCGGACCGCCCAGGTGAGGAACGAGATCGATCTCGAGCGAGCTGATCAACGCAAGGTCAAAATTCTCTTCTGCCTCTTGTTCCTCTAGACTAAACGCCTCCGCTAAAGAGCTGTGGGAAAGTGTTCAGGCTCGATGCCACTCATTCATCGACCACGTACCAATCCGCGAGAATACCACCCCGGAAACCTTCGATAATCTGTCTCCAAATAGCTTCGACCCGCGTATCTGTCATCGCTAGCGATCAATCTCCGAGTAAGTGCACCCTCAACAACACACCGAAAAAAACGCACCTTCTTCCAACCTCAACAACGCCGTCACACATTCCGTCACGATTCGCAAAAAGCATGTCGTCGCCGTCTTCCATAGCGGCACGTCCTTGCCAAACTTGGACGGCGCTGGACATTCATACTTGAGTTTAATTGGAATCCCGTAAGCCTAGGCGTGACGAGAAACAGCGGATGACGACATGTCAATAGCGTAAAGGAGGATCTAGACGGTGAACCTCACTCACCGAGAGAACGGCCTCGAGCGTCCCATCTTCGTATATTTCCGTGTGATCCTTAAATCGCATATACAGCTCGACGAGCATTGGCATCGTCTTTTTCGATAGCCCGATATACGTAACGTGCTTGCGCATGGACGTAGGCACGGGCGTGACGGGCGAACCGGGTGCAGACACGAGTGTGGCGTGGGCGTGGAATCCCGCGAGGAATGCCAGCGAGCTGAATTCGGAAAGGTCTCGCATGACCAATGACGGCACGCCGGATTCGGCAAGGTCGATGGCTTGGATGATGTCGATGACAGACGCCTGTAGTACCCCATGAATACTAAGCAATGTCACCGCCATTCTCTCTCACCTGCACCGGTGTCAGCGCGTCCACATCCAGTCTATAATCCGGAGAGTTGGAGTACGTGAGGACGCCTGACCATTCCCACGTCAGACATGACGAACGCATCCATCCAACCAAGCCCAAGCATGACCCACCTTTCAAAATCTGCATGAGACGCGTCAAACGTGCCAACGGCCACTCCGTACGCGTATGCTGCCAACTCATCCGCCGCATCGTTCGAACGACATCAAGAAACGCTACCAAACTCTCCTGCGTAAATGCACGATGCGAACCGGCCACCACCGGTGGCGAGAAATGCGATGTGCCAGCCTGCAGCACCGCACCCCCGATATCGTCCCAAGCCTGCCACGCGCATTCTAACGCCTCTGCGACACGAGGCTGCGTGGCTTCATCCGTGGCCTCGGACAGCGATCCGATGGCCTTGTCGAGGCACTGCAAGGCAGGCGTACTAAGTGGCCGTCGGTCCAAGAGAACCGTATCCTGGATGTGTGCGACAAAAACTTTCCAAGCGTCCGGGAACGTCGAGAGGTGCATGATCTTGGACACGACAAACTCTTTGATGATTGATCCAATTGATTGCAGCGCCAAACTCTTCGATTCGTCCCAAGCCTGATCTGGCGTCGACCCTGATGGATGCGCCGACGAGGGTGGACCAGCGCTTTCTGGAGGAATTCGCCGCGTCTCTACAGAAATCGCATCCAACAACGGGAAAGTAATCTTCCACATGCAGTCGTTCCACGTCTCTAGGCTGAGCGTCGCGCCATAGAGCTGCATGGCGCGGAATAACGTTTGAATGGCGCCAACGCGAACCTCGGGACGGGCATCGGTACATAAACCGAGGACTTCGAGAAGAAGGAACATCCACAACGTGCTGTACTCTGGTTCTTCTTCCGCGTCTTTCCGTTTGGACTGTATCGAGTCGGAGACGCTCCAAAGCAAGCTCTCGGCTGCAGTGAGCGCGATGTTCGTATCTGCCTGTCGACCAAATTGACCCAACGTGCTGATGCACAGCCGAAGGTCTTCCGGCGAGAGCGACGACACAGAATCACACACCAGCTTGAGCGACTGAAACGCGATCTTGACGAGCGCCGTGTATCCACGCTCGCTATTGTATCCCAGGGAAAGCGGCTTGGGGCGGTGATCTTGCAACGACAACGTGCTCACCGAATCGCTGGAGATCGTGCGCATGAGAACGGGCGGCTTGCAGACACTACCAAGCATTTCGAATATGCTACCCCATCCGACGACGAGCGTGTGTCCAGATGCTTGGAGTATCTGATGCAACGCTTCGAGCCCCATGCGGCGTAGCTCGACGTTTGTGCTCGTACCAGCAGCGCCAGCCTCCGATGCAGGCACGATCTGTCTGGTAAGGACGTCCAATACGCGACGCTGGGCAATGGCTTGAAGGTCTCCAGTGCTCGACAGATTTCGGGGGACGATGACCAATATCTCGTCGAGGACGCGGGCGGCTTGAACACGGATAGCTTGCGGTGCAGAAGGGAGACTAATAATAGACAGTAGATGCCCGGTGGTCGTGTTCCAAGCGACTTCCGGAGCTCTGTAAATGAGTCGATGGATGTTGAGCATGGCGACTGTCCCCAGTCTTTCCACTCCAAAATCACCGGAACGCTTTGGAACATTGGAATGCGATGAGCTCGTGGCTACTAACCATTATGCAAACAAAACTCACCAAAGTCCTCGGTAAATGAATGCCGCTAACGCGTCTCCGATGGAGAAGGTCATTCCGAGGAGAAAGGGCAACAGAAGAAACAGAAGCAGCGAGTTCGTCTGTGCTCTCCGCCTCGCCAAGCGCCTCCGTCGCATCAGATTGCATACCAATCATCTCCGAGCTCAGCTTACACAACGAATTCACGAAATCCTGGAAAGCCGAATCTTCCAAATTCTTGGAAGCCTCGAAAAGACGCTGTATGGCAAGCTGGACGTTGTCGGGGTCAATATCTGCCAAAAGCGAATGTCGTGCAGGTTGTGGTGGGTGCGATGATCTCCCTGCTTCAGATGTACCACCCGTTGCTCCAGAAACCGACCGCGTCGGCGTGTTCGGACTACCCATAAACGTACTCCCTCTCCTTCCGGAAGAAGGATGCGAACCCTTCATCGTGAGGACATAGTCGGCGTTTTGAAGCGCCTCCATGATACCGTACCAACTCTCTCCAAGATTTCCCGCGAGGAAAAGGGCACTTGAAACCAACACTTTTAAGCAGACAAGGTTCCGCTCCGATAAACCCGGGGGTTGCAAAGGGGAAGTCAGCCCCAAGTTTTCGGACAGTGATACTCCCGAACGGGGCGTCGGAGGTTCGATATATGACTCCAAGCTCGCCACCACGCGGGATGGGATGGAAAATTTCGCGAGGCTCGTGAGGAATGCGTCCCTAGGTGTTGTCAGTGCGAGCATTCCAGCGACATTGGTCATCGCCTGATAGCTTGTAAGGACATCAACAAAGAGCTCATCGGAAAGGTTGGTAGAAATGATGAAGGATAAAGCTGCCAGCAGGGCTGGCCAGCCGTTATCCACCATCGAGCGAACAATGCGAAGGTGTCGCGTCGCGGGTTCGTCCGGGGATAAAGTAGCCAGATCGAGGGCTGGTGGTGCACGGATAATAGGGTCTCCGGCTGTACGCGGGCGTTGTACCACAATGGTGGTGTAAAGCGGCCCAGTGAAAGAAGCGAAACCTTCGCACAACGAGACGATACATTGGACCCCGAGGAGGTAGACATAAGACTCTGGTATCGGAGGCGAGTCTGCCTTGTCCAGTTGATCTATGCTGTAGCCATGTCCATTTTGAAATCGAAATGAGAAACTGAGGATGGATACGTACCACTGCAGCTTCATCGCTGACGTTTGCACGCTCAAACCAGTTCCAGCGCCGATCATCCCAACAACACCAGAAACAGTCGCACTTGCTGCAGTGGCAGCTGCGTTTGCTACCATCCCCGCTACCCCTCCCACGTCGAGACCATAACTCGAACCACTTTCAGAATGCGAGGGTGCCCCAATCCCCATCATTTGCGAGCTCACTCCAAGTAGAGCAGGTTTCTCAGTGACCAAACGTTTCAATGAGCTTATCAACGATGAAAAGACTTTGGAACCAGATTCTTCGGCATCATAGCGATCCCAGATATTGCGAACCAACTCCGCATCGCTGCAAAGGCTGTGAAATCCCCTCGTCAGCATGAATGAGTCTCGAATCGGGCGAATCCGATGAGCGCACCCTCGCATGATCTCCATGGCAAGGACCCGCGTCCACACTGGGCGAGAGCCAGAATGGTCACTCGGAGTCGAGTCTGCATCGTCCGATATCATTCTAATCAGCAGCATGAGGAACACTTCAGCTTCCGTCTTCAGCTCGAACGAAAATTGTTTCAAAAGCAAGAAAACAACGCGCGTGCATCGGAGCGTGAGGGGAAACACGGCTCTATCTGACAAGGACTTGAGCAACATTGGGCAAAGGTGATGTCTGAGGAGCATCAAAAGCTGTTCGTGCTGCGGTGTGGTCAAGGGTGAAGGTCGTGTAAAGAAGTAAGGGCATGTGTACCTTTCGGAAAAGTTCGTGATAGTTCGTCAGGACGCTCTCGATGAGCTCGAGTGCGAAGGTCTTGTGTAGATACTCGAGGTTAAGAAAGTGAGGTTGCTCCAAGTTGGCAAGTAGACATAGATCTTCGAAGACAGAGTACGCGTCCCTTGCGAATGGTCCTAGGGCGGCCGTAGTTCCATCAGGAAGAGTCACATGTTCCACCAGCTTTAGATCCACAGAATTTTGCTTGTCCTCTTCCACCATCTTGTCAACGACAAACATTACCAGTTGACGAAGCGTGGCGGCAGCAGTAGACGACACCACCGCAATCCGAGAGTCTTGCAATTTGAAGCACAAAAGTAACGCCTATACGTGACGTTCGATGGGTCGTGTTTTTGTTGGTATCAAAGCATAAAACTCACCTCGCCAAGCAACTCTCCATGAACAGAGGGGAAGTTCGTTATGAGTGAGACGAGCGTTTGTAGAATACGGAGCTGAATATCAACACCCTGGCTCATGGCATCGCTCATCGTGTTGATGATCAACGGCACGGCGGACTGGGGAACTGCTTTGAGCGCAATGAGCCGTTGAAGCGACCCGAGCGATATCGCGACGACCTTCGCATTTTTGGTGGCGCATCCCATAAAGACCGGACGGAGGAGATCATCAGACTGTACACCGTCTTCCACATATGAGACGACAGACACAAAGAGAGTAAATACACATGAATCACGAACCCACCAGATGCGAGTGAAGCTGTAGCTTGCTCTGGCGAAGACCTGAGGATCGCAAGCGATTTCTCCGCTGCCTGTTCAGAGCGTCAGTAAAGCTGGGTTAGAGCGATGGAAAGTTGCCCGACCTCGCGTATCTCTGGGTGTTTCCTCCTGGACTCGCTGGCCAAAGACTGTGATGTGACGATGTGTCAGTGACGTTCGGTTCATGCGACGAACGCGTCAGAGCGGCTACCTGCAACTCCGTTACGAGGAACGCTAGTGAGCTCATTATTGCTTCAATCCCTTTTGCGATAGCGTTATAGGGGAAGAAGAACCCGCCCAGTGCTGAGAGAGTCGTCGTGCGGAATAGAAGGTCTTGATAGCGAACCTGTGCCGAGCAGACTCAAACAACCAATCATGTTTACGTAAATATAAATGCACAAGCAGATATGATCCCATGTTTTCGAGCGAATAGTATTTTAGAACACCCCCAAGAACATACATACACGTAGTACTTTTCATAGATAACGACAAGCTAGCACTAGGGCCACGTCAACACAGTTTTAGTTTCAGGAAAGCTACTGACAATACCAACTCCTGCGAATAGAGGGTATAATTATTTGATACAGCTGGGGTCCTCTAGTATCACTGAATCATGAGGTTTATGTGTATGTGTAAGTAGTAGATCAGATTTGCCCGTCCATGGGCATAACTCTGGAGTTCTAGACCAAAAGGTGATGGGGAGCGCGAGATCGATGCAATGACCAAGTATATATACTGGTCATGAGAGGTTTTGCCATCGTCGTAGACAGGAGTAACCGTCGTAGTCAAAACTGCCTGCCGGGTCGCACGAGCATCGGCCTTGGGTCCAACGCTGGTTGTTGATAGGACAGTGCGTAAAGGGTGGGTGTTGATATCCAATTTCATCGAAGAAATGTATGGAGCTACGCGGAAGAAATAGAGCAGCGGCGATCGAGTGTACCGGCGCATCTCCCCAACGCTGTGTCAATCAATCAGCCATCACACACTTGCAAACCACCGCCGAAGGTGGACAGGGCGGAGAAAGGGAACTTGCCTCGTAGTAAAAACCTCCGGCCTTGTCGAGGAATTCAAAGAACGACATATATGTCTTTCCTCTCCAAAAGTCCATGTCCCCAATCTCGAAGTTGGACCAAACTAGCGTTGATCCGGGTTGATGAGCCTAACGCAGAAAAAGGCC
>JBBPLK010000165.1:32845-45500 GCA_038089735.1 Exsudoporus frostii
TATCATCATACTCACGCCAGAGTTGAACCGACACATGTTGCGATAGGAAAGGCTACCTATATGAGATGAGTTATTGGTCAGGTGTTCCACCTACTCCTGATGACGTACCGCCATAAACAACGTTCTCCTGTTCCATCTTCCTCCTAGCCTCTGTAGCCTTTTCCTCGTCAATCCATGAGGGCGCGTCCCAATGATCACGTGGTATGAGGCCAAACTCCATTTGTGCAGGCGACAACACCGATACGCGCCTCATTGACGATAGCTCAAAACCACGCACTTCAATCTGCTTAAAGGAGCATACCTTATGAACTCATCATCAAAAGGCTCTTCATTCAGGAAAACATATGGATATCCATAGTCGCGGTTGAACCGATCTTCGACGCTTTGAACACTCTGAATAACCCCGTCGAGCTCTGAGTTTCGACACAGGATGACAAAGGTGGCATTTGCTCTGGGTGGCTTCAAATCGGAAAGTAAAAGAGAGTCGTTATGTGGACTTGGGGAAGGTTTGAAAGCGACCAGCGTTTCAAGCGTTGGAAGACTGTTGATCCTGAATGTGAAAAAAAGAACTGCCTGATTTACAGTGGGACACGTTGAGGTTTCGCTGGACCCGCTGAGCTTAACCGTACTCACGAGAATAAAAACGACTACCAGCACATAGCGAATAGGTATGGCCATCACAATGAGGGCACAGGACGGACACAGAGAGGAAACAGGACGGACGGTGGGACACTAACCCGTAGGCGCATGGTGTATATAACGTAGCTGCGCAGCCAACCGTCGTTACGATGGCTGGGGCACTGCTGTGGCTGGCACAATTGCGATAAGCCAAGGTGTTCCATCTATTGATCCCGTGGCGCGGTCGGCAACATCATATTAGCTCACGTGACAACGTCACTTGGACTCCACTCAACGTAATACATGTTTCACCGAAGAGTCTGAAGTTGCAAAATTCGGGAGTTGCTCCAATTTGACCTCCATACTGCAGAACCTTGGCCTGCGAGGCGGGCGTGTAACGTTATCGCTCGACGATTCTACCATAGTAAGGCAACACGTTGAAGGCAGAAAATGGAAGCCATCAAGTCGAATACGGAAATAAAACTAAGCTAACCCTTTCAAACAAAAGCTAAATTCAGCTCCCGAGCAGGTTTTCATACTGTTGATGGCGGCGCAATTGGGCAAAATATCTACTTTAAAGTCTCATCCGAGCCCGCCAACGGAATGCGGATTCCCGAGGTTGCCGCATCTTGGTAACCATTCTGCTTCACTTAGCAGGAAGACGTACGGTGATTATACGACTCGACGTTTCAAGCTTCTGACAGATACCTGGCCAAAGTTTCATAAGCCTATTCAATTCAATCGCATATGGAACGCAAACCGGTCGGCACTAAACATGTGGAATACCTGCAGATCTTGTGTATGAGTGATGTTCGTGACACCGGACGCTGAGCGCTGAGACTCAACACGAGCTTTCCTGACCAATCATGGCAAGGCTGGGCAGCAATGTGCACACTAACCATACGTGGCTACCGAAGAACGCAAAAGGAACAGTCAAGCAGTGCACCGGTGGGACCATCCGATAATCAGCATCAGCTCGTATTATTATGCTCCACGCTTACGGATACTATGAGTAACGGTCAACATTCAGCGAAGAAACGTCTTGTACGGATGTCTTTACAAGTGAGGAATAATATTGCGCGACAACAGTGAGGGTAGGATAATACATGGACTGCCAGTAGGTAAAGACAACCTGGTACGTATGATCATAAATTGATGTTCTCATCTAGTCTGACCCATGCAAAACACCCACCTCAAACATCTAAGTAGAGGCCTGACGCTAATCGTGCTCAACCGAGACATCGACACACGACCGCGAGGAAAGGTTGTGTATTGAAGTGGCCTCAGATTGAGTTATCGACGCTGATTGTGTGATACGGGTTGACGTGGTTCCGGGAGATCCGAGATCAATGGTAGTAAGAGTATCCATGGCCGTCCACGAAGACGAAGCTTCTGGGGATTCTTCAGTCACACCAGGACTATTATCCGTATCTTCAATATCCTCTCCATTCAGGAAGAAACGGTGGAGGCCGGCCACCAAGACGAGAAGATTGCAAACCATGAGATCCAGCGCACCCTGTTGTGCATGAAACGCGTTTCAATCCAACACGGAACAGTCGTTGCAAGCAGCGCACCTCAATATCGGCGGTCATACCAGCCGTGTACCCCGAAACTGGGATCACGAATGTGACATGAACTATGCTCACCATAACACTGAGCAGACTCATTGTCAAGATGGAGAGCATGAGAATGTGCTTGTTCCTAGGTAGCCTCGTCCACCACAGTATCTGAGTAGGCAATGCGACCAAGACGACATCAGAAACAACCTCGGCTGTCCAAGGTCTCATCAATCCAAGCTACAACATGTTAGGAAAGAGAGGAATTACTCGTGAATTCAATCGCGACCATCGGGAGCCCAACCGGACATTGTACATCTGGAAGGTTATACCATGACCTGTTCGAGCCGCAAGTGTAGACCTTGGAGACGGTGCACAGCGCCCATAAGAAAACGAAGAAGACAGCAAAGCCGCTGGTTATACGTCTTGTCTGACCAAAAGGGGATAAAATCCTTATTAGGGAAAACATGATGCTCATCCGAGCCGCCCTGAACAATTACAGTGAACACTTACATGGGGATGAGATGGGACAGAACTCACCATATCAGACACGTATATGAAAGCAATGTCAACCACGTCGAAATGATATGAGATTCCCGTGACATATACCAAGGATGGTAACCTACAAGAAGTGGAGAAAAAAGGAGTTCCATGATATTGGAGAAGAACGGATCGCAATGGAACGCACGCTGTGGCAAGCTCAGTGTCCAAGTCGACACAGCACAGATAACGTCGAAGCATAATGCTACAACAGCCCATGCATCCTCCCACCAGAGTCGGTGCAGACGTACCCGGACCCACAGTCGTATGAGGGCTAGAACGATAACAATTGAGCCTATTCATGTAACATCTGCCAAAGGTAGTCGTTCAAACACATACTCGCGATAGCAGCAATGGAATGTAGGACGGTGACGAGCACTGCCGGACGAACATGAGCCTAGTAGGATTCCTTGAGATGGAAACGGAATAGTCACCTAAGAGAAACTGATCGACATTTGCACTGGGATACTCCACTGACATCCTTCACGAGATTGATCAGGGGATCCGGATGAGCAGTGACCATCGCAATCATGGCTGAGGTGTGTATTTAGCACGGTAGCCATCTCCCCGTAAAAACATGCCAAGAGCCGAGCAGGTCTTACACAGAAGCCTGTCGTAATTCTCGCAGTTGAACTCGCAACTTTGTGCCTTCTGAGCCCCTTGTGTGAGAAGATATATCTTATCAATGTAATTGACCGGCCTGCGGATCATCCAGACATGATTGACATATGTCATCCAACTTTGACCTATCTTGTGCTCGGGGACTCCAATACAACGAAGCAACATATTAGTGCCTGAGGCTCTCGGTACTGGGAAGATATGATATACCTCCCGCGATTCGTCGGAGGAGCTCGAGATTACACCCACCATGCTCTTGGCATCTGCATTCCCTCGTCATTACCGGTTGATGGACCCTATCAGATGCGGCAATGCGGCAAAATCATCAACACACCGTGACCATGTGCTATGACCCTGGGACTCTGTAGAAAATGATAAAGTATCGGTGGTCATTTAAGGCCACTTCTCAATCCGTCCAGCCTGTTAAAGTCGACTCTATCCTAACATAGAGATAGACCCCTCGGTGGAGTTCTTGGGGTATGTGTTAGGAGAGAGTCGACTGAATTTCAAGACCATATGAATGCTTCTAGGACCTGGCTTGGCTAACCATTTGCAGGTACGTATACTGTATAGGGAGAACTGTCACTCTTTTTTGTTCTCCTTCGTCGTGACCCTGCAGAGTGCATTCTAGGGTCTCCGCCTTTGTAACGTGCCGCTCGTGGTCAGAATACCCACGTTTATAAGTTATAACTGTCGGATCACCTTCAAACGTACGTGACGAATTCGAAGACGAGGCTATAGAGGATTTCTCGAGACTCCTTTGAAATGTCAATGCGGGGTGCGCCAGTCCACAGGAGCACAAGAGGTAACTGTACTTGCGGGTCATTTGGAGTTACGCTGTGAGGCTTCGCGCCGCGTCTGAATAATCAAGCTAAGGATTGATGCTGACTGCGCATTGTATCGCTTCCGCGTTCGGAGTTCGAAGCTCGTCTAGGGAGGGACACATGTTACATCTACCGCCGCCGGCCGCCATCTCCTCAAGATCAAGCGTCTGCTTAACATTGCACGGATCACTCTTCGTTCGCCGATACATTCAATCTATCCCTTTTTTTCGCGACGACGCCAAGCCGGTCATGAACCAAGACACCTACTAAATTAGGCAGTTTCCGTTGAAGATGAGCGGCGGAGGATGCGGCCAAAGTGGTAAGCGATAGTATGTGAGACTTTCTCCAGCCAATCACAACACGCGTATAAACTTTCTCAAACACCACCGTCACGGAAACCACTTTAGATGCTTCAGATCTAGCTCAGTACAAGATTTTTTAAAGCCCTTTATTATTTGTGCTACAAAACAGTAACATTTTTTTTTCGAGAAAGACGGCGGCAGACGGCGACCCACCCCTGTCAACAGAACCGGCCCGTTCCGGCCTGACTGTCAGGCGGCTCAGGACTGAACGTTTGAACACCCAAGACTGTCATCCCAGTTTGGAATAGCGGATTTTTCACTGACAGCCACGGCAGAAGCATGATAAATGGAATATAATCCATTTTTCTTCATAGGTAATCACAGATAATCACTGCGCGATGAGGCAAAATGGATTATATTCCATTATCATGCTTCTTCACGAACCGTGATTTGACTCGGATGGCCTACGAGACTTGCCTGAGTGTCGCATCGTGGGATGGCCGTTTCAGCGCGCTCTGCTGGCTTATCGCTGATTAGAAAGCCTCCTCACAATCCGCCTCCACCCGACTTGCGTCTTCTTGCGCGCCGCATCACAACCCACATCTCGGAGCTCCTCGTTCTGGTTTACCCTTCCCTCCGATTGTTTTAGATACGGTAGTTTCACCTAGACAGTCCTGGAAATTGTGGCGGCGGTCGGTTTAAGCCCCCCGACGAGAGCTTCCGTTTTCCTCTACGGTCGCGATTCGCCCACGTCTGCAATGTACGCAAGAGAGGCAGCTGAGACGAACAGCCCAAAAAGTCCCGGTAGAATTGTAACCGAACTAGTACCAGCTAGGCGATACTAAACGTGACATCGTCTCGGTGGTGCAGTCCAAAGCGCCGAGCAACAGTAAATCGCGTAAAGTCCTACTCTCAGAAAGAAAAAAAAAGGAGCGGTAGAATGGAGAGAATGTGAACAAAACGAATTAAATCGCTCTAAAAGCCTACGGGATGACCGGGAAGCAAGGCACGTACCATTGACTTATCCGGAGCGGGTTGATCCGGGACGTCAAGACACAAGCAAGCAAAACCTTTTTTTTCCCTTCACATCACAAGCTGAACAAGCCACCCGCGCGCCGACGACTCAGGACAGGGTGTACGACAACCAAGGAAATGCCAAGTCCGACCGTAAGTCCAATCGAAACAGAGATCAACTGCAAGGCTGTCTGGAATCCACTCAGGTAGGAGGCCGACGACCCCGACGTTTGGTCTGACACAAAGTTTAGGAGACCCCCATTGCCAAGGCCGGATGGCACCTGGAACAGAATACCAGTGATCTAATAACAGAAGATTCATTCGAAAGTTGCCTTGGCTTTCAATCCGCGGAGAACCTACCATGACAACAAAAGCGTTCCCGTTGAAAAAGCGTCCGTACATGTTGGACACAAATCCGACCGCAAAGGCACTGAACCCACCCATGATCCCATGAGCATACAACGTGCACCGTCGTGAAATGAATTGGACCTACCCAACAGCTGCGCTGATATCGCTCTGGTTCGGGAATTTGGTACCCACAAAATGGTTCGTCACCCAACCGATCGACGCGATGGCGATAAGCAGGATCTATGCACGCAATTTAGCGTCAATATATGCGGTAGAGCGCGAATCATATCACTGCAAGTACTCACCATTTCTTTCCTCCACCATGGAGCCATTAGTCTCATGCTCAGGAACAGCGAATACATCGGTACTGTCAGGAACGCCCACCATAGGCTTGGCGTTTGCTGCCACCATGGTCCCGCAGGGTCATGAGAGTCCATGCATGTGTAATCTGTTGGGCCAACAACCGACCGCCCGAGTATACTCTCATACAGCTCGGCACCGATCGCGAGCCCAAAGCCCAGGAAAAGCGAGTACATGAGGGCGAAGCATAATCGAACAGCACCAGCAACCAAGGAGCGAGACGAAAGCTCGAGAGATCCGCTAAGCACAATAAAGCCCTTTGTATGCGCTCGTTAGCTGTTTATAACGAAAAGGCCCTTTCGCGGTTGCTTACCGGTAAGATCAATACCACCGAACTGCTGGCGACGGCCGAATAACAGAAGTGCGTGGTCGATGCTAATGCAGCACTCAAGAAGCTCAAGAGTGTTGCAATGGTAATTTCGAACACGTTCACATATAATTCGTTGCGCACGCCGATCAACTGAACCGCAACGAGGAGTGCACCGAGTGGTGCCACTACGAGACAGTCGATAAAGGACCCCGAAAATGAGACGGAACATATGGAGGCGGAGCACATTCCCCCGATGATGGTCAGCTGTGCAAAGTTATACAGGGGCTTCTTGCGCATCAGAACATCCAACAACGCCGATGCCCCAGAAACTGACATAGTGTCATGAATGACCTAGACGCCAAGGTTGGTCGTATGTATGCATCCAGAAATATCCATTTTACTTACCTCCCAGTACAATAAATGTGCATCTCCAAGCTTGTCCAGATCCAAAGCGCTGCCTTGTCGAATGAATTTGACATTGCTCGTTCCTGTCGCGCTGTCCTCGAATGAGATAAGCATCACATCCGGCAGGTACATGCAGCTGAGTTGGAGATCTAACACACGTGCAGTGCTTTGTATCTGCGCTGCCAGACGGTGCGAAGGGCCGCCGAACATCATCATGGCACGGGCAAGTTTCATGATGAATTCTTGCCTTTGAAGAATCTCGGCCACGTGCCTCGTAATCTAGTGCGTTGTCGGTCAACTGATTTGAGACAGAAGGAAATGGGTGACGCACATAAACTTCCGCCTTTTTCCTTTTGCGTCGTATCTCCTTTTCTCGCCTTTTCTCCCTCTCCTTCCGCTCCTTTCTCTCCCGCTCTTGAATTCGCTGGGTCTCTCTCTCCACGTGTTTAAGGTCAAAGTAATCCTGTTTCTCACCAAACTCGTCCACAGCCTCAGGGGTACCTCCTGCACTCGCAGTGTTGGGTGTTGTAGTGGCGCTCTCGCCGGGCGTATGAAGTCCCTTTTCTGCATGGGGTGATGGAAACGCTCTGAGGTGACTCGGAGATAAATGCATGGATAGCGGAAGATCTTTCAACCTGCCAGTCCATCCCTTGCGTCCTCCAGGGGTACCCTCTCTCTGCCTGTGCACCAAACTCTCCGAACCCGTAGTCGGAGACACCACAATTGTAGCGGCAGGCGTATCCGGCAACTCTTCCTCGCTGGGGGTCCTCGAAATAGTTGGAACTCCCTCTACAGAGTATCTCACGAGATTATAACCTGTTTTCTTTAAATCTGGCGCGAGTGTTGCCTGCTGTGGTGTGGCTGCTCCCGAGAGCGCACCTGCTCCAGCGATGAGGGCGGCAGTCGTAGAGGTTGTAGGAAAAGATGGAGACCTGAGGTGGGAGATTATGGATGAAGCAGATCCCCCCTTCGGAGAGCGACCGAGGTTGAATTTGCCAAGGTATTTGCCTTTGACACCTTTCTGCACTTTCGAGATGGAGTGATCATGATTGTCGTCCTCGGGCTGATCGGGTAACCACGGGCGATGAGGTTTTGAAAGGATGCCGTCTACACTTCCCGCGTCGGAGCTGGTACCGCTTCGCCCACCTGGGGTGCTTGCCCCGCTTGCACTCCCTTCATCGTCATGCTCATGATCATGGCCGTACAGTGCCAACAATGCACTGAGTACACCATTGCCGAGGTTCGGGGTATGGGGGTGAGCGCGATGGTGGTCCTCTGGATCTTGTTGTCGACCATGAATGGGCGTGTGAGGGAAACGCATGACGGGCGCCAACCAACTACTAGGGACTCCGTTGCGCACACGTCCTGGGCGGTGAAACTCACCGTCGGTGAAAACGGTATCGTTCTCTGCATCAGAGTGGGTTTGGCGGCGACGGGGGTGAGTATGCTCTGTCGCCTTTCCTTTTTCGTCCGTTCCTCTATCTTTCTCTCCTTCATGCGTACCTTTCGATCTGGTATCCTTTTTACCGTTGGGTGAGCGATAGAGCCAGCGCCAACCTCGCCTTGTGTGAGCTCTCACTACTCCAGCAGCTTGATGTTCTGCCATTCGTTCGACGTGCTTCTCTCCGAGCCCTGCGCCGCCATCTCTGCTTCCTGTTCTCATGGTTGATCTCCTTCTGAGAGCATTGCCAAATTCACGTCGGTCTCTAGGATTGGGTATTGGTGCGTGGAAAGGTAATCCTTCTCGTTCTAGTGGGTCTATCCATACTTCTCCAGGAACATCGTGCGTGCGTTGTGCGACAAGTGTGGAAGTCGAAAGACGGGCATTGATATCGTCTGTGTTTGGTGAACTTTCTTGTGTGGACGAGCCGCTCGTGCCTCGTGACCCCGATACTGCTATCTGAGGTGCCCTCGTGGTGGGATACGGGTTATCGCTATTCTTGCGGGTCGGAGGACGGCCCGATAAGGTGACAGGAGGAGTGGTGAGCGGGCTATAATGGGACCCTGGGACGGAGGAGATGACACGGATTGTGACGACGTCTTGGGATGGTATCGAAGGGAGTGCACCTGCTCCCCCCTCCTGTGGCCCCGACTCACCCAAAAGATGCTCCCCAGACTTGTGCCTCTCCAAGGCATTCCTGAGCGTCTCGAATGCACCAGGCTACATATCATTCTCAGCCCCGCCAGATTAGAATAATCGAAAGACAAGAGCATACGTCGAGCCCCATCTCGTCAAGTTCATGCATGCTTTGTCGAGGCGAGGTTTCTAGGTGGCCAGCAACCCGGACGTCACCATGACTAGCCCACTGGACACGACGCGGTGTTCTTGTGCCGCCATTGGTTGCGGTGCCAGTGGCGGAACGGGATTTGTTGGAATACTGAAGTGGTCCCGACGAAGATGTCATGACTGGGAGTGGCCAAGCCAGAAGAATAAAACGAAGGTACGAGTGAGTTGGGTGAGGTGGTATCGATCGGGTGGGATCGTGTACCTGGAGAAATGAGAGAAGCAGTCTCACTCGCTGGAGCAGCAGGGACAAGCCGCGGCGGATATGAGCAGCACCAGACCGTAACGAAACAATTACTCAGACTCTGATAACGGTGAGCACCCCTGACGTCATTCCGAACCTTCCTTCTTTGGTAACAAGGTCTCGCTTGCCAGCGATACTGCGCAGCGTAATCAATGGAATCGGTTGGGCGATGGAAACGAACCTCACACGCTCATAAATAACTTGAGTCCAACGGCTCCACTCACATGTGACATGCGCTGCAATATTAGAACCCTCCGTTCAGGCGACCCACGTTTGCCACTCGCATCGTCGATCCGTCCCCAAGCTCGTCATACACCTTGTGCGCATCGTACGGCGTCTCATCTCGGCGTATTTGACTCGCGTTATCCTCCGAGCCCATCCCCTCAAAGCTAATATGATTCTTGTTATAGCTCTGGTTCCTTCAAGTTTCATGTCACCCCCGATCAAGTTGCGTCGCCTCACCCCTCATGTTTTCGTGGATCAGGAGAGTAATACCGGTCTACTTACATCAGTGCCCCAACTCTTTTCACTCCCAAATTGTGCTCCGTCTCGATGCACTGCATGATCGACGTCGCGCCACCGTCGTTATCAAACATCATGTCGTTACACTGCCAAGTTCCCACTACTCAGACTACTTACCCCGAAGCAACCTTTTGAATGAACCGACATCCACCGACGCGACGATCAAGGCATCGAGGCAATTTTTAACTACATCATAAGTTGATGATCCCAAGCACGCGTTCTCGTTTCGGCATAATCGGCACATTCGCGCTGTATAGCATCCATGCTCGATTGATTATCACATGGCGCAGCTGATGGCATGAAGACGCTCGCACAGTACTTTCTCCAGGGAAACCGCATCTCGAAGCCCAAGGTTTACACCCTGTCCATATCTCACGCACAGAAACACTGCAAAGAGCGTGAGGCACAATAATGTCCGTGCGCGATGGTTCGTGAATGAAAGGAACGCATCTGTACCCTACATCGTGTCGGAATGTGAAGGGTGGCGATGTGCTATGCGTTGCGCTCCCACGAAAGAAATGACACTGGAATTGTCTGAAACCAATCATGCCCATCCTATACGAGCCAGCGTCATCCAACGGAAGACGAGAGAACTCGACAGTCGGGCACTATCAGATGCACGATCGTAGGGGATAGAACTCTTGAAGAATCTTCACGATCGGAAAAACGATAACATCCCATTCTCGTAGAAACACCAAAGTTACCCTCCTCGTATCCAAGATTTGGAAAGGTGGAACCTCCAAGGATAGTTTAGAGGCATGGGCTTTCGTGATAGGAAAGAAATGTGGATGGGAACAATGATAGCAGGTCCGCCAGCAGTTGCTACCTAGAGATTTGAGCAACGTGGGGGACTGGAGGAAACGAGAAAGGCGAGGTAACTTGCGAATATCAGCGACGACATCTCCCATCGATCATGCTGCGGGTCAGCGTTGAGGTGGACATCGAGCCTGCTGCGAAGCAAAGAGGCTAACTGCATAAACTGGTCTGCCATCGCTTCATAAGGAGGGAGAGCAAAGGCGGATCAAGTGGCTCCAGAAGAGACACCACGACCTTGTTCAAGGAGCTCGATCGTATTGGTGCCATAGTGAAGACAGGTAGAAAACCCGTCGACTGCCAGAAATGTTACGAGCTGATCGAGTAGCACAAGAGTCTCAGGTAAAGACGGCATGATCCTGGATCCATTTGTGTGGCACATTCGAGATCAGCAGAAGACGCCATCTGAGAGAAGTCGGAGAGTTGAGGATATAGATTGAACGTTCCCTGGAGGTCACCGATATCGTGCATAGGTGCTGATGAATGCTTGAATCGAGCATGGAGACGGCAACGCCGCCCAAAGACCAAGCTCGAGTACCTTCTCGTCCGTCCCTCGAGGTCAGACAGCCCTCTAAGCTGACTGTGAACATGAACGGAGGCCCAACGCGCGATCTTGCTCAGTGGAGAGAATCGATCAGGATGCCCCTGAGGGCAAAGTTCCAATGCACTGCGTCTGTCCGAGGTGAGACAGCCTTCCGAGCTGCTTGAAATGACGTAGATTGATTGTGATCTTGTTCACAAGGTCACTACAGCCATGCAGTCGTTTGAATCGCAGACATACCTCCCGTGGAGTCTTTTTCTTTATTTGCGAAAGGTGGTCGTCAAGGGTAAGAGTCGGTGTGAGAGCAGTGCATGCGAACAACACGAGGCGGTTGACGTCCATAATTTGCGAGACTTGACTGATTCGCACACGAAACGATGCTAGAGCACTACCATTCCTCACCAAAATCTATTGTCATTCATTAACTACTACTGGGTACTACACCCGTTCTACAAATAACTTGTTTGCGTACCGCTGAACCACGTCAAATATGGCAAAGAAACCCCATGTCCAACGTCCAACAGACGCTGTCACATCCACATTCCCTCGTCGTCAATGTCCCTGTACCCATATGCCCTCCACACGGTCGCAGCTCCGAGATCATCGGTCCCGTCGTCTTTCGTCCCCACGACGCCAGCCACTTCGTACGCCGATCTCGTCTATTCAAGGGATCAGTAAACCTGACAAAGGAATGCAAGGAGCGCGACGATATGCTTACCAAGCCAAGAGAGACTTTGATCATCGGAAAACCAGGCACATACTCCTCCAACTCCAGGTCTCCCTCCGAGTCCTCTTCCGCACCAGGAGAACCATCCTCCATTTCCCCCTCATCTGGGATAAATGTTAATCTCCAGAAGATTGGTGCGGGAGTACCTGCATTACCTTTAATGAGCTTGATCACATTCCGCGCTGCCACTTCCCCTTGGTAATATGCCGTATGACCAGCCTTACATGCTCCAAATGCATCGGCCGCGTCTCCGATAGCGAAGAGGTGGGGATAAACAAACGTATGGAGATCATAGGACGCGTCAGCCTCGGACGAAACGAACAAATCATGGGTGGAGGCACTGGGCGACATTGACGCCGGAAGTGTAAAATCCAGTTCTGCGAGCGTGTCGACAGGTGAAGGTGGGTCAGTGCCACATAGCGTAGGCGAGGTTTCAGTTGAACAGATATCGAGGCTGCGTTCATCCAAAGTGGTGTCCTTCCCTCTGAGCGTCAGGATTTGCATGGTACGTGACACCCGGACCATTCCACTCTCGGGATCAATAGTGCCGGAATCCATGATATGGAGGAGGGAGGTGTTAGGTTTCTGACCGGTACAGAGAAGCTGTACGTTGTGCATCCAGTTTGATA
>JBBPLK010000166.1:0-15879 GCA_038089735.1 Exsudoporus frostii
GAAACAGTCGCGGGAGAAGCCCCGGTATAAATAGAGGTACGGTAGTTTAGGGTAGGTAATAGATATATCGGGAGAACAATGGGATCGGGATAACGAGCTGTGTATAATGAGAACACAGCTTAGGAGGCGATGTCCAATCAGTCAAATAGGAATGTGAAATAGGATCGGGGAGAATCAGATCAGAGAGAAACGGGAGGAGGTGGTTCGGGGGAACTCGGAAGGGTAGGCAGTGAGCAGAGCCTTAGAAGGCGATGCTCGGAACATCGCCACCTACGAACTGATCCCACACGTCTTGAGGGATGCCTTCGTCGTTGGTAATCATATCCCAAAGGTCTTGGGACGGGGGAGAGGGTGGTAAGGTGGGAAAATGATAGGGGGGGTCCACGTCTGTAACAACTCCCAAATAGATGGTCAAACAGAACACATCAATCGCGAAGTCGAAAAGTATCTAAGGATCTATGTGAATCATAGACAAACTGATTGGGCCAATTGGCTTTCCCTTGCTGAGTTTGCACACAATTCACAAACCTCCAGTGCAACCAGTTATTCCCCCTTCATGCTCAACTCAGGACAACAACCAACAATACCAAACAAACACATTGAAGTCTGAAATGAGTCCGCATCTGATTTCATTTCCAAAATGAAGTCACATCATCAAGTTGCTCAAAAAGCACTTGAAAAGGCAGCTGCCATCATGAAAAAGGCATACAACAAACACACTCGAACCCTGATTGAATATTCAATCAGACAGGAAGTACTTCTTGAAGGAACTCATATTTGAACAGATCGTGCAACAAAGAAGTTCAATAATAAACATTTTGGCCCCTTCAAGGTTAAATAAAAAGTAGGCAAATCCACTTATGAACTAGAACTTCCCACTACATGGCATAGCATTCACCCTGTCTTCAACGAATCATTGTTGGCACCCTATCATCAAGGCATTTTTCCTTCACAGGAAAAACCAATTCCTCCTCCCTCCGACATCATTGAGCAAGAAGAAGAACACAAGATAGAAGCCATAATAGATTTCCGAAAACATTGTGGAAATCTCGAGTATCTCATACACTGACATGGTTTCCCCCAGGAAGAACATGAATGGAAAAAGACAGCTGAGCTTAGTCATGCTCAAGAAGCTATCAAAGAATTCCATTGCAAAAACCCTTCTGCTCCTCGACTCGCAATCAAACTGAAACTATGGTCGATGTTTGACTCCCCTGAATTTCTGGAATATCGCAAACATTTCAACCATCTTCCCAACAAAATGTTTGAAATTCCCACCAAAACATCAGAGCCTTGTCTTACAGGTATTCTGGTTGATCAGGAGTTCAACCCTTGAAAAGGGGGTAATGAAATGATTTCTACTTTCAAACTCTTATCTTATCTATCTTTCACTCTTCACCCCTTCACACTTTCACTATATCACATTAATTAACATGTTCTATTCCTTCACCTCTTAACCTCCTCCTCATTATTCTAATTACCATCAACACTTTTGTACATCACTCCCTCAACCCTGATTATTCCACTGTATTCTAGTGAGTTTCATACCTGCCCTAAACTATTCTGTAGCAGTATATAAGTAGCATACTCAACATTGTATTTCTGCATTCTTGGAATTGTATTTTCTCTCTCGAATATCAGTCTTCGGGCTTGAGTTGCTTGTTTCAGTGTTCAGCAAGATCTGGCATCAATGTGCTCAGACTCTCCCACTGATTTCATTGATGAGGTGGCTCAGCAACCTACCAGACCACATTATGAGGCAAGCTTGGGCCCTGTGTTCAACCTTGGATGTCGTGGTGTCGCATCTTCTCAATTAACTCTCCTCTCTTCAGCTACTACATCTCTTCTCGCCATCACTGACGCTGGCAGACCACCCTACGTTCCCGAGACTGCCAAGTGTCGAACCATTGAACGCCCAGAGTCCAGACGATTTCCTACTGCTATACAGCCTCGAAAGACTCAACGTGGTCACACTATTGTCCTCCAGCAGCATCCTATCCACCCCATCGTCAACCCCCGTCGTTCTTAACACCAGCACGAAGGAATCAATCACGACGTAACCCCAGGAGGAGGCTTCCTCAATCGACCGAATCGAGGACGTGCCCTTGCCAACGTCCACACTGCGTCTACCCCGAGCGTGACTCGCTGCGACGTTGGTGTTGCCCTGAGACTCACGTCACTTGATACGGGGGACAGGTTGTTCCTGTCAAGGTCATCCCGATCTGAGGTGTCCATTGCTAGTGCCCCGGTGACCAACTTAGTCTTTGGCAGCACATAAAGCCGGCCTTGGATCTGTTCGCTCGGACTCACTTCAGAACAAGGTGTCTCTTCAATAATAATCATATTTCCATCAAAACGTACTAAAAGAAAATGCGAGTACAAACGCCTACAATGTGGAAACAAGACCGAAAGGAATGTGAATGAGTGTCCCAAAAAAAACATACACAAAAAAAGGCAAGCGAATGCACGTCGCGTTGTCAGCGACGGTAAATAGATGATGATGGTGAAAGACACAAAATGAGCGTGCTAGTCGAGCATATCGACCTTGAGAGAATCTCAAACAGGAAAATAACTTATAGGTAGCGTGGAATAGTAGCACGCGGCGACTCGACTCTTCTCTCCCTTTCAATTCATGGAAGTATGCAATAGTTGAGCAGGGGACCGCCTGTAAATCCTCCTTGCCCTATACTCTTCACGATCTCCTTCCGTCTGTCCTCCCAGGTTTTGAGTGCCTTGAGAAGTTGCATCATCTTGTCTCGCTTGCCTTGCCGAACGTCGTTGATACTAACAGATCCCATCTTCACATCATTGTCGAGGAGAAAGTCGAACAACCGAAATAGTCCATCCAGTTTGTCGTCGTTGGGTCCAGAAGGGAACGCAGAGTCGGGAATGGGAGGCAATGCAGACTTGCCCATCATGTCCTCCGCAAGCCGAAGAAGTGCGAGGCCGTCAAACAGCGGTCCGGCAGGATCCGTCATCTGATGAGATCTCGGCAAATGTGAATTTGCCCAGTCCACGAGGATACCGTCGGTAGTCTGCTGGAAAGAAAGGAAGCAGTCAATCGGCTCTAGCGTGGAAATAGGAAATGAACGCACATCCATCAACTCCTGTGCAGGCACACTCGCTCGACGGGTTCCTCTCGACGGCCGGGGTGGCGCATCCTTGGGATCCTTTATCGCCGTCCCGCCCTGGCCGTTATCGCTCGTTTCAGTAGGTTGGTTCGCAAAAAAAGATTCGAGCCTCCCTCGCTCGCTTTCCTGCGGATCATCGATACGGTTCGCATTATCTGAGGATGGCAATCCCATGAGAATGCGCGCATCGCGCGTCGAGAGTTGATTAGGATTCTCCCTTCGCAGAGCCTTTTGCGTCGCGGCTCGGGCTGTGGGTGAAGGCGGTCTTGGGGCGGGGTTCATCGCTTGCGCTACCGTAAGTGGTATCGTAGGGATGTTGACAGAAGACACCACAGGTTCTGTGAAAGCGAATAAGCATGGCGTCGTGGAAATGACGTGGCACGCACTCGAATAGTCTCTGCCGATGGTGGCCTTCATGATGGCTTTCATCCACTCACGCACGATAATTTGTTCATCGGAACTGAAAAAGTGCGTCTTGTCTGTGTCGTGGACGATCCGGAATCCATAACGACCAGGGTCAATGTTCTCGTCCGCAACCACCTTGTAGCCCACAATGTTCACATATCCCTTGATCTTCGTTTCCTGTGTCGAGACCGTTAACAACGTGCCACGATAACGTTCCGCTCCACAAAATCGACTTACCGACTTGCTGTTACTCCGCAGGATGTACAGATGGGGTCCCTTGATGATGAAGAACCGGACCTTCCAGGAATTATAGTGGTCGCCCTTCTTGCGCATCCATCCCTGGTGATCAGGCTGTCCAATTTGCTCGACAATGCTCTTCCCAGGCTTGAGCGCATTCGGTCCCCGAGATCCCGCACGTCCATCCTGAGGTGTGCTCGTCTGCTTGCGAGACAGCTCGGCCTCCTTGAGCTCCGTAGATTTCACCTTGGGCGTCATCCTCTCCTGGTCCCGCAGCCTCTCGAGCGACTTGACCCTCTCCATCTCTCTTTTCTTGGCATCACTCTCACTGGCAGACCGCAGGCCATTCCTGACACTGCCGAGTGACGAAGCATCGGCCGTCGAAGGACGTCCAGACAATTTCCTACTGCTATACAACCTCGAAAGACCCGATGTCGATGTCTTCTCCGTCGGACTGCTGTCTTCCAACAGCGTCCTATCCATCACCTTGTCAACCCCCGCCATTTTCAATAGTAGAATGGAGAAACCACTCACGACGTAACCCTAGGAGGGGGCTTCCTCGATCGACCAATCGACGATGTAAACGTCCCACCAAACAGACTATGCCTCTCCGTGCTCTTGCCAACGTCACCACTACGCTTACCCCGAGCGTGCTTCGCTGCGACGCTGGTGTCATCCTGAGATTCGCGTCGCTTGATGCGAGGAGAGGCTGTTCCCGTCGGAGATGACGGGGGTTTGGCGTCAGTGGGGGTCTCGGATCTCTCCTTCTCTTTGCTTGATCCAGAGGACTCCACCGAGCGACCGAAGAGACGTCGGCGGTGCTGTTTGGTAGTAGCCGGAGCTGCCTCCCCCTAGACAAATGCACATCAGCATGCCTCAACACGCCAGAAGGAACACACTCACCTCGCTCAGAGCACCCCGGTTATCGTCCTCATCGTCCTCTAGCTTCTCCTCCGGAGCAGCAAACGTACTATCGCTCGGAGACGATGCCAATTGCGTTGCTCTAAGACCGAGCCCCGCTGCCCCGACTAACCCCGCTCTTTCGATCCCAGCAGCCACATTCGTACTCTCTACCGAGCCGCCATTCACGCTCGCGCCCGCACTCGAGAGACTCGACACGCGCTTGGGAATGAGTGGACTCGTGAACGTGTCGGTTCTGGGGCTTTCGAGGCTTCCATGGCCAGCCAGCGTGGAAGAGGGCGGTCCATTGAGCGTTGATCCCAAGCTCATGAACATGGGGCTATTCAATGAATGTTGCGTTGACCCACTCGGTGAATGGGCGTACGTGAAAGACTGAGAGACAGAATGGGCGATAGACTGTGTGTTCTGCTGGTCGGTTAGAATGATGGATGGAGGGCGACGGAGCTCGGCGATGGCGTTTGCAATTCGCATGCGCTTCCCAAAAGCCACAATGCCAATCTCCACCTTGAGAAGGTTGATATCGAGCTCGAGTAGGACATCTCCAGTGATTTCTTGTTCTACAAGACAGCAACGTTATGAAAAGTTGAATGTTCCAAGAATCAGACTGACCAATAAACTTGTCATACACATCGGCACTGAATCCTTTCGACCTTAACCACTCGACGACTTCTTCGACGGTCCATTCTGAAGGAGGTGAAGATTTCTTATGTGCTTCGGTCTCTGGCGCGGATTGCGCAGGTGTCTCTGCGGAACCTTTTCCCCGGGAGGACACACTATTCCGCTGGGATGCTTGCCGAGAGTGTTGGAGGGTCCCAGAGGCAGCGAGAGCTGGCGATGGAAGAGCAGCGGGGATATCACCAGTAACGCTGGAGGCTCGTGCCGCTGGCTCAGGGGAAGCGGTCACGGGAATCATATGTACACCCATAGGAACGATGGGGACGGGCGCAACGATCTTGATGGCATCAGGCGTCGTGGGAGTTGAAAGCGGTCTTGGCGAACGTCTGTCGTTGGAGATTGGAGAACGTGTGGACTTCGGCGGAGGACTGCTTGAAGTAAACGAGGTCTGATTTGCCTGGGCGGTGCGCTCCCCAGTCTCTTCTGGAGAGGGAAGATCATCCTTGGGAAGGATAACAGAAGAAGTCGAGTTCGAGTTCTGCCGTCTGTGGTCCCTTGCAATCGAGTTTCGACGCACTTCCTCCTCCTCCTCTTCCTCAGGAATGTGTGGATGCTCAGGTGTAAAGCGCATGCGTTGCAGGTGTTGAAGCGCAGGGTCATCTTCTTCGCCCTCGCCTTCGCTTTCGTCACTCATTTCCACGTCGATGGGCGGTGCGCTCGTACGTACGCGCACGTCTTGGACTTCTCGTGCTTCTGCCGCAGCTTGTGCTTCCACGACCCTGCGAGCTTGTTCGGCAAGCTTATCCCGAGCACTCCGATGCCAGCCATCCCCGATCTCTCCGTCAGTCTCCGTGCCTTCCGTTTCCCGGTCTGTGTCTCCATCCCGAGTACTTGAAAAGCTGAAACTCTGCGCCCCATCTCGATCGTTTCTTCCAAGCTGCTCGATGGCCTTTTGGACATCAGTCATGGTCGCTTTCATGACTTCAGCGTCAGCAACGTCTGGCTCTCCGATAGCGATGCCAATTCTGGAATCTCTGTCGCCATCTTGCAGAGATGTCGTCGGCTCGGGTTCTTCGCCGAGAGGACTGAGTGAGTCGGGTGGTGTGGTGATGGGGTCATTAGAGGAGGCGGAGGTAGAGGTAGACACACCCCCAGGCGGCGCTGCCGGTGTCGTATAGCTCTGAGGAAACAAGCCAATCTTGCCCGTGGTATTACGGCCCTTGAAATGAGAGAACGGTAAGCAAAAGATGAACGGCGACATCGTTCAATGACAACGTGGGGTAGGGGGGATGAACGCCGCAGGGGGTGGTCAGCGTGGCGTGGGGGTGGAAGTAGACACGGCGTGCAGGCCATGCGTCCGCAGGACACATGTGCGGTGTGTTGGGTAAATGAAAGGACGGTAGGAGGTGCGCTTACCTGCCACCATCCGTCGTTGTACTGATCGTCTCTCTCAACGATCTCAATAGGTTGTCCAGCCTCGAAGGCAATCTCGTCCTCGTGTTCGGGCACGAAGGTGTACAGAGCGTACACATATTCCGGCATCGTGGATGTGGTTAGAATGCAGAGAGTCAGCCAAGTCTAGAGATGTGAGCGTCAAGATGCATGAACTTGCCAGTTGCACACACCTGTCAGAGAAATGTACCTGGATAAATAATAGAAATGGTGTGGGATGCCTCGTGAGTTTTTACGCTGTCGGGTTTCTCAGCCAGCAACGCGGGCTGCTCGTCGTCGGCGTTGGGCAAGAATGGGCTTTTAGGCGGTGGCGTGGCCCGAGTGAGGTGTCCGCGTGGCACGCTCAACCGAACTCGGCAAACCAGGTCACATTGCAACAACCATCAGCCTTTAGATTTTGATTGGAGATCATTCAGTAACTTTATGCATCGTCACGATGACCACCTGCCGTGCTGCACGACTGATCGGCGCATCTCTCGCAAGGACTCCCCGACGACGACACCGTCCCTCCGTTCGCTCTCTATCAGTGTGGGGTCATACTCAAGGATTCAACTCCATTCTGGCCGAGGAAAAACGACCCCTACGTGCTGGTCCAAACGTAGCAGCGATCCTTGCTCCATTCGACTTCACGACGTTATCGCCGTTACCGAACACTTCGCCATCACGGCATAGGTGAACGAAGAGTGGAAATGGATCCCATTGGGTACGATTTATTGCCGTCACCTCCATCCAACCCTCACTACCGATCCAACTACGACTCCTGGCTGAACCAGACAGCAAAGAAAAGTCTTTTACGAGATCCTGGATGACCCTCCGAACCGGCGGTCCTTCAACCTGACCTCTTCCGTCAACCATGCCTCAGTAATATTCTGGTGTGTATAATGATGGCATTTATCCATGGCGATAGGATGCATGTAGGGTTTATGAATCTTCCTGACTACACACCCGAGTAAAGCAATTGTGCGAATGTGTATGTCTTGGACGTACGTGTTGATCTGTCAACACAGAATCTGCCATGCGTCGAACCCACATAGCATCATTTGTGACTTCGATCGTGCAGGAGGTGAACTGAACGCTGCTAGGTTCTTGAAAAATTTACTGACGAACCCCCCCTTTCCCCCGTCGAGCACACAGGCGCTCATATCCTCAACGCACCCTTGTTTGTTGAAGATGAACGCGATGGTGCACTAAGGGCCGGCGAAGGAGGAGCTCGCCAGCGGGTTCAGACCGTTCCGCCAGCACCCTCCCACACTTCTCCTCACTGTTATCGCTTCATTAGCTGGTATCCCCGGCTGCACTGCCTGCCTCCCGGCCACTTCAGCAATCATGCGATCGTCACGGAGGACGAACCCTAATGCACGCTCGGTCTCAAACCCATCGTCAATATTCACCCCCATGTCCACCCTTCTCCGTAGCGACCTCCGCTTCACAGAAGCGGACGACAAAGACGTCTCTGCATTGGTCACAATATGCCCATGCTCGAGCTCGCCTCGTGTCTACAGGGCGTCTCAAGGAGGTCACACAAACGCTGACGAGCAAGACCAACTATGTTAGCGAGCTATGTAGCCTCTTCGCATACATCGTGGATACTACCAACCACAAGGTCACGCCGCCATACCGCGATGTACCGCCCGCAACGCAGATCGTCCTCTTCGACCAGCACGGCTTCTAGACGCACGGGCCCTCATACACAAGCTCTGTCACTCACAAAGGTACCTTGTTGGTCATCTATGTGGCTTCCTAGCTACACGCACGAGGGCCACCCTATGCGCAGGGTAAACCCTACCGGAGGCGCTTTGTAATAGATACTGTACTTGAGGCTTGCTCGCTACCTCCCATCTTGTACTGTCGAATTTACTTATTGTCAAGGCTCTCGTTGTGTCGAATTGTATTTCCCACAATCACCAACAAGGATACCGGAAGAACCTTTCAAGCAAGGTACTTGATGCAAGCCCAAACCTGTTCCCTACCGGGTCCAGGAATATCGCGCAAACAATGGATTTAATGTATCGTACAATATCAATGTCACAGTTGTATACCTACTTGTAGTAGATATACCACCGCCGCCCGTCTGTAATGATCTGTCTATTAGTAACACAACAGAAAATCAACCGTGATGAGGTCTCTTGGTTTCCGGCAATGACGTTGGTAATGCTTCATGTTCCTCTCTGGGCCTCTTGTTACCCAGCAGTGTGTGGACGGGACAAAGTCGTATATCACCTGCCTTGGTCAATGAATCTTCGAGGTAAGATAAAACTTTGCCATGCACGTCTTTCAAAAGGGTGTCGTCAATGTGAATGATCGGGTATGATTCCTCTGCCTTTCGATAGCTCTTTCTGAGGGTGGTTGCAAAAGTTGGAAGCTCGCTGCAAACAAGCTTGCACGTCTGAGAAAGGATATCGCAGGTAGCTTTGAGTCTCAGGCGATTGGTGAAGAAGTGTTGACGGATTGTGCGGTAAGCTGCGCCAGGGAAAGCCGCCTGGAATTCTCTCAGCTGGGCAGCCAGATCAACGGGGTGACAATCCGTGTCCGTGTAATAAAAGAAGGCCCATGCAAGGGTCCACCATGTGGATTCAATGTCATGCAGGAAATTCATGCGAAGGCCCGGCAGTTTTTTGTCCGGTAGATCTGTGTCCTCCGGGGTGAATAGATAGTCCTGTACTTCCACTTCCACCGGCACGAAATGTACCGTTCCCTGAAAACCAGTCAGGAGCTACATATCGTCTTCGCATAAATTTCACCGTTCGAACATCATGGGAGATGTCAGAATCCACCTATTTTGCATACTCAAAGTCACCCTGTTTGCCGACACCACCCACCCATATGACGTTTCCAACGCTGAAATCACGATGTACCCATCCTGCCCTGTGCAAAAGACGTAGGGCTAATGGATGCATGAGCGATGGACGGCGTAAGAATAATAGGAACTACTTCACTCTTGAGTGCATCACGTAAACAACGCAGGAACGTGGGCAGATGTGCGACATCCTGGAGAGCGACTCCAACATCATGAAAGACGGCGCGGGTGTGTACTCTGCGTGGAATACCTTGGCCTACTCGCAGGATATTGCCCAACTGTATGGGAAGCAAAGTAGAGAGTCGACCGGAACCAGGTATGTCCCTTGCGCTTGGTAAATGCCACTGCGGTAGTTCAGAGAGGGTGGTTTCGAGATCGATGGCCACCCAGTGAAAGGCGCTATTATCACTGTCTTTGTCCATCGGGTTCCCCGTGGTATCTTGCTTACCAGAAATTTTGACATCTTCACAGAGCCGGACTTGGACGAAGAATTTCTCCGCTTCTTTCGCCTCCTCCGCTGGTGGCTTTATCCTGCAAGCTACGATCTCCTTTAGGATGTCGCCCTCTGATTGGCGGTCGGCCTCTCTCCATGAGTCTTTAATGGCGACATTCTTTCTATCAGCATCCGTGGCTTCGTAAATGCGGGTTCTGCGCCCAAGTGGCTTTGTCTTGGTGAATACTTCGTTCCCAATTGTGAACTTATGTCGGGTCTTTGTCTCAAAATCGATCCGGTCGACAGTGGGGTCCCATCCAAGCCCTCCCATGGTGACGGATGCAGATGCGGATCTAAGAGCAGTAAAGAGAGCGATGACACAATCAATGTCCTAGGTGTAAAAGGTCGGTTCCGACACTTACCACAAGAGGTTAAAAACGTGCTGCAGCAACATATGTAAGACAACAATCAGACCTCTACCGGCAGTCTCGCTGGCACATGAATGTACGCACCACAGGGAACAGAGACCAAGAGATAAATATCACTGATGCCAATGGTGAAGCAGTACGTTACGTTGTAAGTTAGGGGACAAATGTCACGTGCCAAAATGTTTCTATACCAAAGCTATTGGCTAAGATTAAAAAGTTGACACAGCACTTACTACCGTGGGATTCCTAGAGTCGGGATCGTCTTTGATTAGAGATCATTTAGCTCCCATTGTACATCGCCACGATGGCCCGCCGTCTAAGTACGATTAGTGGCAAGAGACGCCGTGCTGCATGACTGATGGCGTCCTTCTCTTAGCCTTCGTGACCGGAAATGCGAACAAATTGATGGAGACCAAGTACATCCTCTCGCAAGGCATTCCGATCGAAATCGATTCGCAGGATCTCGATCGCAAGTTGGCCTTCTCGTAGAGCTGTACTGCAAGGAAATTGACATTGGCCGTTTTTTTTGCAAGTTCCCGAGTTGCAGGGCACCACCCAAGAAGTTGCGAGAGCCAAATGCGGACGGGCTGCAGAGCTGGTAGGGTTCCGTACTTCTGAACAAACTCGTACTTACTAATTGCAACAGCTCGGACGTGCGTGCATCACGGAGGACACGGCGCTCTGCTACGAAGCACTTGGTGGCCTTCCAGGACCATACATCAAGCATTTCACGAAGACTCTCGGACATGAAGGTTCGTTGCGCGTGTCCCGATCGCGGCAGGAATGATCGTCCGTGCTGAGATTGTGGTGACTTTGATAAGGGTTAAACAACCTTCTTGTTGGCTTCCCAACAAAAGATGCTTTTGCGCTGTGCACGTTCGCATATAGCGCTGGCCCAGGCTCAGAGCCTATTCTATTTGAAGGCAGAACTGATGGTACAATTGTGCCCGCACGAGGGCCAACTACATTCGGCTGGGACCCGGTATTCCAGCCCAAAGGCTTCGACAAGACGTGAGTACTTGAGTTTTGTTTTCGGTGCAAACTGATGACCTCCCAAAGGTATGCGGAGATGACCAAGGAGGAAAAAAATGTCATCTCCCACAGATATCGTGCTCTGGATAAGCTAAGAGCGTATCTTGCTTCCCTGCCTACGGAATCTGCAGACGCCTAAGTTAGATATGTACTTGTAATTGGATGGCTTGCAATGTCATGTCGAAATACAAAGCTGTCGAGGTTGTGGCCAGTGATCAGAGTCATCGATTGTGTCTTCGTGAGGCACAATAAAATCAGCGTTCGAGATATACAGACTCCGAGCGCCTGAGTTATGCACAATTTATATCGTTCTCCACCAGAAGCTGGGGCGTTGTTACTCTACCCTGCGCAAGTGTACTCACCATCAGATGCTTTTATGGAACTTCGCTTCGATTATCACCTGAAAGACACATCGTAGTGGTTGGATTTAGAGAACGTTATCGCACTGATATACGAGACAGACAGACGAACCGCAGAGTCATCCTTATTCGATACGAACAGTTCGTCTAGGATTCTCCTCCATGGTACCATACGTCTCAGCTTCCTCATGTGCACGCAGTATTTCGGCCTCATCATGCGTGATTGCCTCCTGATCACCCTCATACACTATTGAGATATCCATGAGAAACTGAGAATGCCTCTCTGAGAGGACTGGCACACTTACTGAATGTCAGCTCCTCGAGTGTGCGTCCCGATGTCTCGGGAAACATGAGGTAGACGAACACGACCTGGAAGGCATTCCACACACAGTAGCTGACGTCCTTCAGCACCTGTCCATTTGCGTCCACAAAGGGCAACTCACATGATGTACCATTTCCAGCCTTCCGTACTTCATCAGTGCAACGTTTCTGATGAATTGAGTATATGGACATACCTACGGCATCGATGCCAATAGGATTCACGAACTGATTGAAGAATGCCCCGCCGCGGGACCACCATTGGAAAGTTGTGATACCCCTGGCTCGGACATGGAATGGGAAGAGCTCGACCAAGAACGCTGTTCACATCCGCGTCCGTTTCGTCATCAATGGTGACTAAAGACGATACGGACAATGTAATCCTTACTGTAAGTAAGGGCGGTGAACGCCAGGTTGTAAGCCGGGCTATACATGAAGATGAGACTATAGAACATGTGGTTAGAATGTAAAACACAGCGTTCTCAGTGAACCTGAATACTCACGCAAGCACTGCTCGAACAGAGACCTCGCTGTGAGTGAGCGAATACTCTGCACTAGCTATAGTCCAAGCGGTAAATACAACGAAGATAGAGATTGTACACGCCTACGGAAAGGTTAGAAGAGCGATATCAGAATTGGTATACCACCACATTACTTACTAAATATACTCTACGTCGAGGGTATCGAGGCGCCATAAGCGCACAAACCATTCCGTTAACGAAGCTCCAAGAAGTTTTGGCAAGATTGATGGTGTTCTTCGTCCGGTTGTCGTGAATGCCAATGTTTTCTAAGATCAGGGCGAGGTAATGTCTGCGAGTACAATAAGCAGACAGTCTGACAGATGGAAATTGATTGCAGAGCTTACGAAATTAATCCAATTCCACTCCACTGGGTGAACAGACCGAGGAAGGACGCAACGATGACCCGTTTTCGCATTCCCGGCGTTGAAAATACATCCTTCCGGCCGGTCTGAGCAATCTTCAGTTCTGCTTCGAGTGTCTGCTTGATCTGAGCATACTCCGCCTTGACAAAGTTCGAGTTGTCATCGCCCTCTGCATGGTATTTCACAAGAATGGCATATGCTTCACTCCCTCTTCCTTTTGACACGAGCCAGCGGGGAGACTCTGGGATGAACCAAATGAACGAGATCTGAAGTAGACTGGGTAATACTTGGAGGAGTGATGGGATTCTCCATCCCCAATTATTGGGCATGGCAAACGTCTGAAGGGTAACCGCAGCAGCAGCTACAGCACCTATGAGGGATCAGCTCAGAACATCTCCCTCGTAGACGATCACAATTTCAATTTACCGAAGTCCCAAGAGCTATTGAAAAGGGAACCCATAACCGCTCGCTCCTTCGGATGAGAGAGTTCTTCAGTGGTGTTTAGTCGCTAGTAAAGCAAGTGAAAATCACTTGTCGCACCTCCTACCAAAGAAGAAGCAGCTACAATACAAAAGACATTGGCGAATCCGAGGATAAAACGAGCAATGATGAACATCGTGACTGTCGAGTTCAAGCTGAAAAGCGAATTGGGGTTTCGAAACATATCAATTACTTACAATTTAATGCAGATCCTTGAAGAATGCCCCCAATTACCGAGATTACGCCTCCAAGCAATATCGGGTATCGTCTTCCGATCTTATCTACAATAGAGGGGACAAAAGGAACAGCAGCAACGCAGCCTAGAGAATACATAGCGGCCAAGAGACCCAATGAGGCGGAACGAGGATGGTGATAATCTGTCGTCCGTGTCAATCCATGCAGACATCAGCTAGGTGACCACCTTACACTCAAGCCACGAGGGCACAGCCTGCAGGCCATTTACCATGGACGCGTCAAAACTTCTCCACGTCAGCAATTTGCCACTAAACACACATATGGAAACACTTGCCCACTGGTCATCTCTACTCCAAGACAGGTCGGACACAAGAAGACGTATAAGAGCCGAAGGTTGGGTTTGCTGTACCAGGGAACTTTGTCTTCTTGTGCAAGCCGAGAAACGATAGCCTCATCACTTTCGACTTGAGCATAACCACCCTGCCTAACCCTCTGCGAGTCCATTTCAATAGCGATGTGAGGGTCGTAAGCAAGGTTGGTCCACCCAGCCTATTTTCCAACCATGGGTTATCCGGCTTTCGATGGAGTGAGTTCTTTACCAACTATTATCTGTCGCGCCGTGACCGTCGGTTGGAAGCCAGAGACTGCTGGAATAGTCGTTTCAAGGCAATCACTCCGTTCCGCCTCGGACCGTGCAGTTGACCGGCAAGCAATTGCGTCGCCGGTTTCCGATATCCGATCCAACTTTTCTCCATCTATCTGCTCTGGCAACTCGCCCATTTTTTTTTCTGGCTCAAACGTTCAGGTATCAAATCCAACAAAATACCAGAGCGGTCGCTTCATACACGCGTACTGAGCTCGTGCCAACAGAAAGTTTCTGGGGCCACATTTGATGCAGCACCAAAGCAATTCGTTCCTTGACCAGGCATCGCGATACACATGTCCATACACACACCGAGGAAGAAGGCACGAACGTACTTGGACCCAAATGAGGGACTGATGAAACAAAATCCCACAAATGCCCTCCAGAAGCAGCGCGACCAACTTCCGATAGCCAAGGGTAAATTTCTTAAACCCATTCATTCGCCGACTACATCTCAACATGCGATTCGCTAGGCAAAGACGCTCTCATTCGCGAAATCCGAGACAATGATGTCATTATTCTTCTGGGCGAGACGGGATCAGGAAAGACTACCCGTACGTGTTCATGCTCGTTTGTTCCGTCCAGTTATGCAGTCTCACCAGGCCCCTGAAGCACAGAGGTCCCCCAATACATACTCGAAGCTGGGCTTGCGGGAAACGGTATGATTGCTGTGACACAACCTCGTCGTGTCGCAGCCACCTCCCTCGCTGCGCGCGTCGCCGCAGAGCAGAATGTCACCGTTGGTGGATTGGTGGGCTACTCTGTGCGGTTCGACGAAGCTTGCCAAGCCCAGACGAGAATAAAATATGTCAGTGACGGTATGCTCGTGCGCGAGCTACTGTCAGATCCCATATTGTCCCGCTATAGCGTCATTATACTTGACGAGGCTCACGAGCGGACCCTTCGAACAGATTTCTTAATAGCGAATCTCAAGACCATACAGGCGAAGAGAAATGAGGTGGGTGACCAAAAGGGAAAGAGAAAGCACCCTCTGTCATCATCGAACACGCTCAAGATTATTGTCATGAGCGCTACCCTTGACGCCGAGAAGTTCAGTCGATTTTATAACAAGTTCGTTCTTTATTTATGATCCCGTCCGACCTGCTCATTAGTAGTTAGTGCTCGAATTTTGTACGTCAAGGGTCGTCAATACCCTGTCCAGATATTCCATACAGTTGTTAGTCAAATGGACTACGTCGACTCTGCACTACGGACGTTCTTTCAGATACATGTCGACAAACCGCCAGGGGATGTTCTTATTTTTCTCCCAGGTCTGCGTCATCTAATGGGATATTTCACTGTACCTCACTTACATCACCACTGAACAGGCCAAGAAGACATCGAGAGTCTAGAAAAATCTATCAAAATGTACGCCAAACGGCTTCCCATAGAACGCATGGACGTAGGTTACTTCTACCGTGCATGTATTCGTCACTTCAGCTCACATGCTAATCTAGGTTTCGGTATGTCCGATGTACGCATCATTACCACCTTCCCAGCAAGCAAGAATATTTTCCTCCACTTCACCCAATGCAAGGAAGTGTATATTG
>JBBPLK010000166.1:20226-45057 GCA_038089735.1 Exsudoporus frostii
TACCATTGAATGACGATACCCTCCTTGAGCAGACTGAATTTACGTCGTCGAACCCATCCACGACGGCCCTGCTCAGTCACCTGGATCCGTCCTCGCAGCCCCCTTTACACCCACTCGACCAATGCATCCTCTTGTCCCTGTGTCTTAACGTGCGCAATACGTCGCCTTCGCACGGGTTGACAAGCGAACAAATGTCTCCTTACGTCGCCCGTGTCATATCACATCCTAGGAACTGGTCCGTTCACACCATGGCACTCCTCCTCCGGTCCCGGCTCGAATCGACCCGCACCCGGACCGTCGAGCGTTCCACGTTACAACTCCAAGCGCTCGTAGATCAGATGCCCACCGCCGATTCGGAGCTCTCGGAAAGGCTGCTCTACGTCCACTCGATCCCCTTGCCCAGCAAATGGGAAATGGAGCGTGAGCTCGCGTTGCGTTATCTCTCCATCGGCGTCGTCAAATCTGCACTCGAGATCTTTGAGCGGCTGGAAATGTGGGAGGAGGTCGTCAAGTGTTGGCAATCGATGGAGCGCCGCGACCAAGCGATCGCGATCGTCCGCGATCTCCTCCAAGGTCGAAAAGAAGAAGCCGATAGCGTCATCTCGAAAGGAAAAGACATCTCGTCTGCCCGACGGACGACGCTGGACAGTGCGAGAGAGGCCAAGTTGTGGTGTCTCCTGGGGGATCTCGAGCCAGAGCATGCTGTCACGCATTACGAGTGTGCATGGCGTTTGTCAAAGGAGACCTCGGGCCGTGCGATGCGCTCGTTGGGCGGGTATTATTTCGCTCGCGGAGAGTGTGCGAGCGCTGTCACGTGCCTCTTGAGAGCGGTAGCAATCAACCCACTCCTGTCCCGGCAGTGGTTCATCCTGGGCTGCGCATACATGCGGGTTGAGAACTGGGAAGGCGCACGAGATGCGTTTAGCAGATGCGTCGCCATCGATGACGAAGATGCGGAGAGCTGGAACAATTTGGCGACTGTCTATCTCCGCTTAGACGAAGCTCGCAAGGGTGTCAGCGAAGAGGAAGACGATGTGCCCAAAGTAAGTGTCTCGCGCGCGGTGAGAGGGGGTGGGCAATCCGGATAAACTGACCACGACTGGTTCCGTTCAGGGAAGCGACGTATCCGGTAAAACAGGCTCCTTTTCAAACAAGACGCTCGCCTTCCGCGCTCTCAAGCAGGGTCTCAAACATAGATACGACAACTGGCGCATGTGGTCCAATTACATGATCGTCGCCGTGGACGTCGGAGAACTCTCGGAAGCATGTCGTGCACAAGCTCGCATCGTCGAAGAACGTGCGGCCAAGATTGGCGCGGAATGCGTGGACGAACAAGTTCTGACGCGTTTGGTGGATGCCGTGACGAGAGCGCCGGTCGACCCTGATCGTTCCGCCACCGCTGACAGTGGACAAGACACAGAACAAGCACGTGAGCAGCCTGATGCTGTCACTGATCCAAATCAAGGACGTGGACTGCTCCGACGCATTCTAGATCTCTTTGAACGGACGATTTTACCCAACGTATCTTCCCCCGGCATCTTGCACGCCTACGCGCGCCTGCTTACATGGCAAACCCGGTGGGAAGATGCACTCAAAGCCTATCTGGACGGCTATCGTTGCGGCGCAGCAGGGACGTTTGAAAGGGGAGACACGGATGTTGACAAGTGGCGTGAAGCGGTGCGTGAGGTGGAGGACATGGTGGACATTCTCAGAAATTTCGGGCCGCGGGTGCAAGGCTTGAATTGGAGACACCAGGGACGAAGTATCGTGCGGACGTTTGTCGGGCGATCAAAAGATTTCGAAGACGAACCAGAGTGGTCCCGTTTACTAGAGATACAAAAGGAGCTGCGGAGTGAGGAGTAAGGGATGACGGTGGTAATAGGATGATAGACATCAAAGGAGATATTAGTTCGGAGTGCGGAGGTGGAAACGAGATGGCGTTTGTGGCGAGCGTAAAACATGGAAGCATTTGAAGCAAAAAAGGAAGCGAAACAATGATGGCGGAGGACAGAGGCGTTTCACAAGGTGACCGGCGGTACATGTTCAACGTGCGACCGGATCAGAAAACGTGTACTGTAGCGAGCATGATGCGAAAAGTGTGGCCGGAAATATGACGGCGGAAAAGAAAGAGATCTAGGTCTACCAACTTAGTGCCATGGCCATGCGGTTGAGGGTGAGAGTGGTCAGTATCTCAGTCACGACGCTGAGACCGGCATGTTTGATGGTGATCCGCGCATTAAATACGTCCTCGGGTTGACTCAGTTCCCAAGTTGCGACAGTTGTCCGTCCATCGACGCACTGCAATCACCCCACAAGTCAGACAACGCATACACGCACACGGGAGCAAATGTAAACTCCCACCTCCATTTTTTGTGGAAATATCTTCCATTTGAGCTCTTTCCCGTGCTGTGTCGTGAAATAGCGTGATCTAGCATTCGAGTCAGTCTCTTCCACACTCGTATCGACAGCGTCTCCCCTCCCCTGTCGGTCTGGAGTACGAGAAACGACGATGGGGAGATGAGATGGGAGATGACAGACGTACGTGCTACCGTCTTTCTTTTGTCGGATATGATGCGCCATCGGGACTTCCTTTCCGTTTCCGTACACGAGAAACCCGCGCGCCTTGTTCGGGCCGAAATAGAGGTAAGCGTTGTTCGGGCCCATGATGTTGGGGTGTTGTTGACACCATTCCGCCTCTCGGGCGACTTGGACGACGATGTTGGGGTGTTCGTGGACCTAATGAGAGGGGGAGGGGATGAGATCAGAGTGAGTGGGGGTCGTGCTAGACGCCCAAGACGGTCAGACCAACCGTTTTCCTGCGGATGTGAGATGAGTCGGGTGAGCGGTCAGAACGCGGCGGGTGCAGACGTACACTGTAAAGGCGGGTCTGCTTTCTAGATCTTCGAAATGGTGGGAGAAGGGGTCGTCACCGAACTGCAAGAGAACGTATGCACCGGCCATTTTGAGTGGGGGGAGATGGGAAGGAGAGAGAGGACATTCGTTGCAGTTGAGACGGGGCTGCCTTTTGACGAACAAGGACATCCCGATCGGGAAGTCTATCATGCAGCACTGCCACAAAAGAAGCCCACGTGGTATACGAAGCACGCCACGTGGGAGCGTGTCATCACCCGTAGCTTGGCTCCTTCCGAGTGTTCCAGTGCGGGTTTCAATTTCACGGTCTCTTTTTCTGTCCCGAAGTTGATTTATTTTATTTTACAAAACAATTATTTTGCAAAACAATCTAATCTATCTTGCGATCATCTGACGCCGGTGGGGACGCGCCAAGTGCTCATCCAAGCAATCCACCAATCCACCAAGGGTCCAGAAGATGCGCGACCGCCTCCTCGAGGCAAGTTCATCAGTCATATACTGTAAAACAAGGGTCAGTCATGATCCGCAAGTCGCTGCGTTCGTCATACCGTGGACAATACCTGTCAAGGCATCATTAGTCCACAATTCGCCACCCCCAGACCAACAATAGAACACACCGTAGAGCAGGGTCCAGACGAGAATAAAAGTAAACGTATTGTCTTGGCCAGGGTTGACCAGCTCTCCAAGACCGCCAGAGAGGTATTTTGCGGGCTTTCCCTTGCAATTGATGGCGTATATCACAAACGACGTTGACAGGACGGATGCGGCGAACAATGCGAATCCGTGCCAGTTCTCAAGGCCGAGTATCCCGGCCACGGCGCCAGCAAAGCATGAGGAAAGGAACTTGACAGACGTAAGGGATTGGTTGTGCAACACGTTCGGCACAAACACCAGCTGGGACGCTGGGTCGGAAGGCGATGCCATCGGACGCTTGAATGGGGACAGTTGCAAAGGATGTGCGGTGTCCCGGTGTTGTAAACTTCCCACGACCCAAATTACCCCTTACCTGCAAAATTGTGGGAAAGAATATCCTTTTTCGATCCATGTTTAGTAGCCAAAACACACATGGTTCATTGTTAATCCAAGTTGCGGCGGCCTTGCAGACGATTCAGCACCCCTGGCCAGGCCAGATGACCACCCCAATCTTAAGTGACGTGGAAAATGTGGCTGCAGCTGTAAGATGGCGCTGAGAAAGGCCTCCATGGAGGTACGAACACAGGGTCGTCGGTCCTGTATCATATAGGTCGCATTAGAGTCCGCTGTGGGAACCCCCGCTTAGCGTTCGAACACCTGAGCACCGATATGAAGGGTCGAAATAGTCAGGCATTGAGCAAAGAACGACTCAATTAAACTATCACCGTCGTCCGGGATCATGGCCTCAGCGAGGGGCCAAGACGTGACTGCAGTCCATATATACAGCAACGATCCTCGTCCCATTTTTGTAGTATCACGAGAAGTGACAGAATCGATTCCATCGACATCCCCGATAGTGCGAGTTCCGACGCCCCCCAAACTCGGCAAGTCAGCGTTTCGGAGCGATCAAGACCAAGTCACTGCGCATCAACAAATACTGGCTGTGCGAGTCAAAGTTCCCCCGCATCGCCATCGCCATCACTTGTATACGTACCCATCCAACACTCCACCACCCCCACCTCTCCCTCGTCCCTCCATCATGTGCAAGATATCAGACGGTCCAGCTATCAAAGTCGGCGTGATTGGTGCCACCGGGACAGTCGGCCAGCGTTTCATCACCCTCCTCGCAAACCATCCATGGTTCGCCATCCACACCCTCGGCGCCTCCGCCAGATCAGCTGGAAAACCCTACTCGAAAGCCACCAACTGGAAACAGACGTCCCCGATACCTACCATCGTGAGAGACATGATCGTACACGAGTGCCAGCCCGAGCATTTCAAAGGCTGCGCCATCGTCTTTTCTGGCCTCGATGCCGACGTCGCCGGAGAAATAGGCAAGCACCCGTTCTGCTCCTCTCGGTCTCGTTCTCTCTCTTCCCAACTCGCTCGCTCACGTTCCGTCTCTCTTTCTTGATATAGAGGGCGCCTTCAGAACAGCCGATCTCGCCGTCTTCTCAAACGCCAAGAATTATCGACGCGATCCCTTTGTCCCACTCATCGTTCCCCTCGTCAACACCTCCCATCTCGCCATGATCGCTCAACAACAAGCACTCCATGATCCCCCCCTCAAAAAGGGTTTCATCCTCACCAACGCCAACTGCTCCACGACCGGTCTCGTGATACCCCTCCGCGCACTCGAAAAATCCTTTGGCCCGATCGAATCCTGCATCGTCACCACGATGCAAGCCATCTCCGGCGGAGGTTACCCCGGCGTACCCAGTCTCGACGTCATCGACAACGTCGTACCCTACATTGGCGGTGAAGAGGAGAAGATGGAATGGGAGACACTCAAGATTCTCGGAAATCTGGTGGATGGGGACGATGGACTAAAGGCGTTTGATATGCGCGCGCTTCAGCCCCTGCGCGTATCTGCTTCGTGTAATCGTGTCCCCGTTATTGACGGGCACTTGATGACTGTGTCCGTTCGCTTCGCCCGGAGACCACCTCCTAGCCCACAGCATGTGCGTGAGGCACTTGTTGCGTATTCCCCCGATGCACCAGCCTGCCCCTCCGCCCCTGTACATGCCATATTTGTGCACGAAGAATCAGACCGCCCTCAGCCGCGGTTAGATCGGTATTACCAGGATGGTGCGGGAGTCTCCGTCGGCCGAGTACGGCAATGCCCCGTGCTGGACGTCAAATTCGTCGTGCTTGCCAACAATGTCTCCATCGGTGCTGCAACAAGTAGCATCATCAACGCGGAGCTCGCAGTTCTGAAGGGGATCATCCATTGAGTGGTATCGCGATTAGTGCAGATGGGACGGGTTACAGTATCTACTACAGCCGGAGGAAATGTTTAGGTTCAACAACATACGTAGTGCATGATTTAGGATCAGAGCAAATGTCGATCAAGAAGCATAAATTATTATAGCGATGCGCCAACAGCTGGTGGGAGGAACAGGGATCACTCCGTTCGGGAAGAGCGGTCGCACATCCGAACGAATGTGTCAATCAGGCTCATCATGTTACCGATGCCCTTCTCTTCGGGGAGCCAATCACCGTTGTTGACGCAGAGAACCTTCATCCGTTCGTGATAAAGGAGGTCCGGAAGTAACTTTGGTGTAATTAGGAAGTACTGGCAGCTGTCAGGTTTGCAGGTCACTTCGACCATGGAGTTGTGCACCGCGCGTTCTGCTCGCTGGTCCATTCCCTAACGAAACCGATTGATACGGGACCGTTCCTCGGCGGAGGAATGGACGTACCTGGTTAATCTCATCCACCAAGGAAAATGGCGTTCGTGCTTCTTCTGTCAGACTCATCAGATAAAGGATGGTCGTCAGGGAACGCTCCTGAAAGAAAGGCATCAATACGTATATCTATATCAAAATCAAGACTGAGCGCAGCTTACTCCCCCTGACTGCCTCTGGCCAGTCAGAAGCTGCAACTTCTCCCTGTCACGGAACTTTACGAGGATATCAATCGCCCACTTGTCGTAATCGTCATGTGGGCTAATTTTGATCTCGCCAGCGCAACCAATCCCTGTTCATCTCGTAAGGCGCGAAGCAGTCACACGAGCAACCCAGCTTACGATCAAACGCAGAAGAAAACTTCTTTCCGATGCTTTCCACGAGCCTTTCAAGAGCAGGTTGCCAGTTGTCCTATTCAGTTAATCAAGTTCCTCTCTCTGCTCAGTTGCATGAAAACCTCACGCACCCTTGCTGATTTGATTTTCCGCTCCAAACGTTCACTGGCCTTCTCTCTCTGGTGCAATGTCTTGGTAAGCTTTTCAATCTGAACATGGATTAGCATACGTCTGAGAATTACGAAAATAGTTGAACATACCTCTGCCTTCCTTCTTTCGTACTGTTCAATCACGCCTGGATTCGTCTGCATGATCATTTCTAGGTTGGCTTGTTGAACCTCGAGCTCCGCTTGCAGTTCCTCTACCGTCCGGTCATGAACCGAACCATCCTTGATGGCGCTCTGTCAGTATCCCGTACCCATGATAAGGAAATTCAGGGTCGACGCACCACTTCCATTTGTGCGAATTGATCGTGGAATTCTTGGACCATGCCTCGCACAAGCGCAACACTCAGATCTCGCTTTTCCTTGGCGTCAGCTTTCAAAGTGACGTAGATTTGGTGAGCTGTGCAGATAGATGAACATATGTCCGCGGAAATAACATGGTGATTCACCATCCTCAAATTCGGCGAGCGCTCGCTGATACCCTACGTCCTTTGCCTGACATAGGGCATCCAGTGCGTTCTTGTTTGCGCCCACTTGTAAAAACTCAAGCCCACTACGTGTGGCAGCTGCTTGATCAGCAACAGCGGCATTAATCAGTTGCTAGGTAATGGAGAGCACATGAGCGTTCAAAACTGACTTGGCGCGGAAAATGAAACTCACGGTGTACTCCAGGGACACCTTTACACGTTTCTTTGACAATTCAAGCAGCTTCCTGTTGAGACGAGCCCGCTCTTCATCAGCTGAGGGTGCACTTTCCAACTCCTCGAGCTTATTCTTGTTGGTCACTACGGATCCGGGTCACAACCCTTCGTGTGAAATACCCTCAGATATAGTGTTTAACGTACCAATCTTGGCACTTAACGCCGCTATGTGCTTTTGCGTATTCATCACTTTCTTCTTTCGACCATCAAGGATTTCCTGCAAGGGAGTTTAGCCGAGTAATATTGCTGGTGAATGGAGAACAACCGACAAATTTCTTCTTATACTGGTTGTCCTCCGTTCTGATCGCTCGTTCCTCTGCTGCTAGGGTTTCACCGCCCTTATCGACATCCTCAAGGACTTGCCTCGCCTCTTGGATAATTTGATCCAGTTGTTTTCTGACCTCAGGATCAACTATAACCCTTTATAAGGCCATTTCATAACGAGGAATTTCAAAACAACCCACCAGCACTGCTAACGAGATTGCGAGCTGGCCGAACTTCACGTGTCGTATTTTGCGCAGCACGTTTTCCGTATCGCGAGCGCTGGACGGTGTTGATCACCCTTCCGGCTATGAATGTGGCCCCGCCACCTTCTCCACGAGGACCAAGACGTGAGACAGCCTCCATAGCATTGGCTACGTTGACCTTTGAACCATCAAGGGCGATGGCCTATACCAAAGGTATAAGTCGAATGCAAAAAAGAACAGAGGAACGACGCACCGTACGATGCATATTTATTTCCCGGCTCAAGTACCACAACAAGCCATCGGGACAACTGATTTGATCGATAGCGTACGTGTCAAAACACTGGCTCTTGAGCTGCTCGAGGGGTTAGAAGAGTCTCTAATGGTAGAGCCGGGAACGCACCTCTTCATCGGTCATGGGTGGGCCAGGGTGGTCAACTTTGGGGCGGAACCATGTGTTGATTTTCCCGTCCTTCCTCACGCCCGCCTCATTTGAGTCGTTGAAGCAACGATTGAGCAGTTCATAATCTTCTTCGCATTGTGCAACAAAGGTCTTGAAACAAAGGTAGTTGTCAGAAACCACTATTCATAAATGTTTCAATGGTCATTCACTTTTAGTTGATTGGCATTGAAGCAAGCCTCCACAGCATTCGTGAACCTCTTGTCAGGTACGTGGCAACAGATCATAGGTGGCTCAAACACCTCCATCTTGAACCTACTCTGATTATTGCGAAGCCATGCAACCGCGTCGGCATGGTCCCGATCCCATGTACGAAGGTTCTCAAGCTTCCGATGGCGCTCATCGTCCAACCTTTGTAGCCTGATACCATGGATAATGAGAGGACAGACCAAGGGTGAGCGCAGATCTCTTACTGGCCCATAGCATCCTCGATCTTGACTTTCTGGGCGGCTGATGCATCGATATTAGCCTTCTGACGGTCTTGGAGTTCTTCCATGCGGTTCTTCATACGGATCTGGTCCGCGTTCAATTGACGCTAAATTGCGGGCAGCGTAAGCATCGTCCAGTGTAGTATTGTTGAAGATTACGACGGACAAGTTCATTATTAATTGCTTGCAGATCTTCCACTTCAGGTGGATTATCGATCTCGTTCTGCATCTTCCTGATCTGGTTCTCGACGTCCTTGATTTTCTTCACGCGATCTTTCTCAGCACGCTTCGATCCAATAAGCGTGTTAGTGACATCCTCGGCTTCGTTCTCCTGCAAGGAATTGAGTCTTTGCCGCTCAAAGGGAGGTACAAGTGAAACGCACAAGCTGATCACTTTCTTGCCATCTTGCCTTCATCTGCTGGAACTTTGCCTTGGATGCATTCTTCTTCTTTTCACGGGCCTTCTCAAACTCCTTGTACTGGGCAGCCAACTGTCTAATCAAGCGTTAAACAACCGAGTCACCATGAAGGGAATCCCAACTCACTCGCGCTTCGCGTGCACAGGAGCGTTTTTGTCTCGGAGTTCTGCAACACGAGCATGGAGTTCGCGCTGGCGTTCCTTGGCTTGCGCGTAGCGTTCCTTCGCCTCGTGGTATTCATTGACAGGGATCAAAACTCTCAATACAGCGATCTGCGGAATGTTAATATGACGGAGGTCAACTGCAAAAGAATCGATCATGCCTCTTTTTCGATACGCATGCGCTCTTGGTAACGTGCTACATCGCGTTCGAGTTGAGCATTTCGCTCCTCCATTACTCTAAGCGACTCTCGTTCCTCTTTCATTCGCTGCGAAGACTGCGTCAACACACTCGACGAGTCTTGGCATGATGGATATGTGTCACCTCTTGTACAGCTTTGATCTCCTTGCCAGAAGCGATGAGGGTGTCATGCCAGTTTGTTAAATTGGTGTCACCCGCAGCTCGCTGAGTCTCCCTAAGTAACTGCTGGGGAGTCATCTGTGCAAACTCGGAGACCTTGTCTTGCGGGAGAAAAGAGCTAGAGACCGCATATAAGCATTCAGTGTGCGAAATATCATCAGGTCACAATTCTCTATTACCAAAGGTTGCCGACTTGAACGTTTAGCTTCGCCATACGGCTGGATATTTCTTTACCAGTAGTCTGTTGACCATTGAGAGTGAACGTAGATGACCTGGTCTTCGCGCTGAGGTTGCGTCGAATGACGAGGTTCCGCTCGCCTTTGGCTCCTTTCAGTTCGATTTCAATATAACCCGTTTCCTTATCATTTTTGACGAAAGAACTAATCTCCCTGGCGCGACCCAAGATCTAGAAGTAGACGTCAATACGTCGTTCCCTGCTTACAAGGCAGACTGACACCAGGGGTCCAATTCAGACCGAGACAGATTGCGCATGCAATGCTGCTCTTGCCAGTGCCGTTGGGACCGAGAATCATGTTTAGATAAGGACCTGGGCGAAACTCTACCCAATCGTAGGTGACGAAGTTCTCCAGCTGGATACGGACTATGGAGCCGGGAATGAAGCTATGATGATGCCGTAAGAGTCATTCATCTCAATGTCATCGAACAGGAGTGGCCTACCCATCATCACCTCGGGGAAGCGTTTGGACGCGCTCTCGTTGCATCTGGTTCGGGCTCGAAGGAACGGAAGCGCCCACTGAGTTGACTCTAGCGCGCTTGCGCTGCCTGGATATTCCCTCCTCTCCATCGTCATCTTCATCAAGTTCTTCGCCCTCGGCGTCTTGATCTACACCATCTTCTTCCGCACCATTGAGTTGGGAGGGCATCTGTGCATCATCCTCCTCTTCGTCAGACTCGACGCGTCGTGCTTTCCCCTTTTTGGCGTTCTCCTGTTTGACCTTGACTTGTTTTTCTTGCGCGTTTACCCCGACGTTTTCTTTGACGGAGTCATCATCATCCAAGGTCGCTGCGCGTGTGCGTGCCATTGTTATCCCGCCGTCACGAGGCAAAGTAGGTAGGCGGAGGAATCACTGTAAGAAAGACGCGTCCCTACATTGGCTGCCGCCACACTCGCGATTCTACTTTAGGGCAGGTCAGTTCGAGCTACGATCCGTCCGTCCTACCTCGCGATAATCAAGCCAAAGTCTACTGCTCTCATTCACTATATAACTATACAGTTTCAATCCACACAGTCCTATCACCCATGAGCATTCGGAGAAAGAGTACTACACACGATCTTGCGACCCTTCGTTTACACCCAGACGGATCTCGCGTCCAGCAATCCTCTGTAAACGCGAGACATCGCACGGCAGGATCCACCGCCGTAGATTCCAGAGGAAATTGGATTGCAAGAGATGCCGGGGGCAAGAGCTCAGTCAAGAAACGGAGGATCGTCAACAGCTCACTCGCGGACGATGCTGATGGCGAGTTCATCGACCTCTCTGGCGACGAGGAGCGTGGACGCAGGCAGAGTAAGGGTAAGCAACGAGCTCGCGACAGCCAAACACCGGAGGAGGACTTGCATCAAGAGCCAGAGTCGGAACCATTGAATACAAGGACTAGACAGCGTCTCTCCTTCACGCGCGACCTCAGTTTCCTAGACTCTCCCCGAGTCTCTGTCTCGTCTCTCGAGCATGATATAGACCATTCAAACGCCACCTCTGCAAGGGAACCAGTTGTCTTTTTCCCGGACCCAGCACCTGTAAGTCCACCGTCCTCGACATGGCAGTTCTTCCCTGACGTCACTCGAGGACCTGTTGAAATCCATCCACCATTTTGCTAGCTGCTACTATCGCGAAAGAGGGCAGTTATTCGATAGTAGCAGAGATTATCGTGGAAAGAAAAAGGAAAGGCACAAGCAATCGCAAGAAAACATCCATACTGTCGCTGCCCACGCTGTCAAGCACCAGAACATCGACTCTGAGACTGAACACACCGAAACGGAGGACGAGACCACTGAAGGGGACGAGAGCGAGGCCATGGATGCCGAGGACAGTGGAAGAGAGGGACCCAGCACTAAAGTGGACGCTTACAGGAAGGATATGTACAAAGCTTTCGATGGCTCTGCCCTTATGGCCATAGGTCCGTCAACAAATTCCGAGTAAGAATATGGCTCAACATTTTTCAGGTGTTGTGCTCCAGGAATATGTGGCACATACACTCTCATCGAGACCTCCTACTCCAGAGGAACCTCCAAGTCCGAAACGGAGAAGAACCGGGTAGGGTGACCATAATAGCCAACGTTTTCGTCATATGGAATGCAGATATATTATGCAGAGCGTGAAATGTACAACGAAAGAGTGAGAGTTACTTCGACGGTGATGAAGTTGCTGAGGTTTTGTTCTTGGCGGCAAGCTTCAAGATATAATCGTCCGTCAAAGTACCATCCTCCCACCGCTTCAGGATATTATTCCGGTAAATGCCCGGATTTGGCCCACCGAATACCTTGAGTCGTGCCATACGCCGGTCCCGTAGTTTGTTCTTGGGTAACATGCCTGAGACAGCATGATATATGATCTAGCGAGGAAACCACATCCAATTCCAGGGATTTAGTCTACAAGGGCAAAAAAGAAACATACCTCATTCGGTTTCTTTTCCATCATGGTCTGATACGGCGTTTCCTTGAGACCACCCGGATACATGGAATGTTTTCGGTATACAAGTTGCTCATCTTTCCTCCCTGAAACCTTGATATTCCGCGCGTTGGTCACCACGACATAGTCACCGCAATCCACTAGAAAGCGATCAAACCGGATTCAGACGTCTAACACGACAACACTCACCACCCTTGTCATATATTGGCTTATGCTTGCCCATGAGCACGAGCGCTATCCTCTCCGCAAGTTTTCCCAACACCCTTTCCGATGCATCGACGTGATGCCACACCCGGGCATAGGCAAGCGCGGTCTGTCATTTTCCTGGGTGAGTCCCACTCTCAGCAGACCGGACAGATGGAACTGTACATTACCAACGGCTTGCGACATCGTCAAAGTTCTTGACGCAAATAGACAGACGCGAATTTCGGGGAAAGCGAGCACGTGGACCATACATCTGCTTATGTAAATACTCAAATCAGGCAACCGTTTTGATTCACACAGGCTGCAGCTCGTTGCGATATTACAATCGCGAGTCAACATCTGTGCCAGCCACGAACAGCTTCCCTTGACTGTCCTTCAGGGATACATCCACTCGTAATATTACCTGATTATAATAAACAGGCTGCCCATCAAGTTCAAAATATTTGATGCTTCATCTGATTCGATGGGATAAATGACAGTCCTCGATGAAAGTAGGTCAAACAAGGGTACATTGTACACGTTCGCGGCTCAAAAACTCAATAGACGAGCAAGACGGATAATGACAGCCAACTGTTTTACTCGGCCTTTCTCGCGCCTTTGATCAAGTCGGATGCCTGAACCACAACACTCAGTATTATCATCCCAGCAGGAAAATATACGCTCGCCTTTTCTCCTATGGCATAGGCGGTGTCGAGCAAATGCGTAGCGAGATGCAATGGCGCAATCGACATATCCACCACGCGTACGTTTTCCGTTCCGCTATCGCGTTCGCTGTAATCAGCACTGAACAAAACATATCGTATACGACTTACTAGATACGCAGCTCATGGTCGACGACACCACCGAGCGACTTTGGCGCCATCGCTGCCGTGCCTGAAATTTCATCAGCGATGCCGATGGAAGGGATATCGCGAAACACTACACACCAATGGGATGGTGAATAGATTCAAGATGGCTGCGTACATAGCTCTCGAAGTCCGCGTACGTTTGGACCTCCGGGCCAGGCGTACTTGGTGTGACGATGATGTCTTTGAGCGGCGCCGTCTCAGAGAGCTTGCGTACAAACTGTGTGGCTTTCGTCAAGATCTTGGTGTCTTTGATTCACATGGTCAAAATCATGGCGAGCGCCATAAAAAGGAAGAGTATGCACCATATACATTATTCAGGTAGTGCGGGTCGATACTGGGAGGGTCCAGGGGGTCCGAAGATGAAATGTGCTATGAGGGTAATGGTTATAGTCGACAGCACGCTTAGGGTGGAAGGGAGCGTACTGCCGAACCACGTGCGACAGGATGCTGATGCGAAAGTACTGGTAAGTTAACGCTGATAGGGCCTGAGAAAGCAGCAAGTTCACGTACGGGTAGCGATACCATCAGACTGATGTAGGACGTGTTTTCCTTTGGTGTTGAAGCGAAGACTTTCGGGACCATGATAAGCTCCACATCACCCACCCCGTTGTGCTCAAAGTACTCCCGCTGAATTTCTAGCTGTCTTTTGTAGAAGGGGTTACTTGCTCTGGAAATCTCTTGGTCCAGTTCCATCTTCAGTTCATCCACTTCTTCATCTGTCAAGAAGTTCTTGAGCTTGATGAAACCGTATGCAGAAACTGTCGTCGCGTAGGCGCCGGTCCTGTTGTCACGGCTGGGGGACATCACCAGGTCAGCGACACGTCATAACCGATGAAGACAAATCTGACTATTCTTTCTCCTGCTCTGCCTTATATGTAGGATCATTTCGCAGACGGTCTATTGGCATTTTATGTCTAATTAATTCGGCTGTCAACGTCCGACGGAAGCTCACCAAAAGTGAACACCCCTTCCTTGACAATAAAATCGGAGATCACACATGGGTGCTCTTGCAGGTTCTCGCCAACAGTAGGGAGGTCTACAACTGTTGGGATGTTAAACTGTGAGAGTATTGCAGGGCTACCAATGCCACTAAGCTCGAGAAGTCGAGGGGTATTGTAGGCACCTGGGAGTGGGATCGACAAAGTCACCTATCTGGAAATTCAAGGCGTCAACATACCAGCAGACACAATTATTTCCTTGTTGATCTTCAAGTCGAAATGGAACATATTAGTAACTGGGAGCTTCCAGTCAACACCTCCCAAACACCTCAATCCAACGGCCTTGGCATCTTGGGCACAGTTATTGGAATCAAACAGGATCCTTGTTGCGTAAACACCTTTCAAGACGACAAGGTTTCGTTGAGGAAAAATAGACCTTGGGTCCTGCAAGTAAGCGTTAGCCGCGTAGGATCGAGTTCCCTCCTGTCGGTTCACTGCCGTGTCAATATTGAACATGTCAGTTGAGTTGCCATGTCCCTGGCCGTTTACATTAGTCCCGTAGTCTCATAGCCTGATTGAGAGGATGCATACAGGGCTTCTGTTCGTCTTGATGCCAAAACTGCGGATTGTCTCGATCGTTGGCTTCAACAGGTCGGTGTAAACAGTGTTGTGCGTAGAGTATACTGGTCCGCAGTGCCCACGGAATGTTGGTTCTTTTCGACGTGCCTTTTTGTCTTCCTCCTCTGTGATTCCGGGAAATATTTGATCTGTTCCCCATACGTATGCTTCGTGGCGCTCTTCGGCTTTAAAATAGGGGAGGAGGCCATTCCAGTCCCATCCCCGACCAAACTCATTCCAGGCATCATACTCGGGGCTGGAGGCACGCATCCTGACCAGGAAATTGATACCACTCGATCCTCCAAGTAATCTCCCACTGGGAGCAACGCAAAGAATCAGCAAGACGAATGCGCTAAATGTAATGAAAGCAGCATTTACGCAGAAGAGGGTACTTCGCGACCATCCAAATTTGTTTGGGGGACCTGAACAACAGTAAGGGGAATCACTAAGCACCGCAAGAAACTCACTGTATGATAAGTCCAATCATAGTCCTTATCTCCGACTGCCATGCCATACGCTCCTATTACAATCGTAGTTGAAATCGATGAAGCAGCTTTACAACAAAAATACAAGCCTGGAACATCCTGAAGATGTACTCAGTCATAGGTGACACCATTAAATTGATAGAACTTACAACCACAGCATCTTCACGATATGCACCAGCTTCAATCACACATACATATTGTCCAGGCTCCAAGCTTTCTGCTAATCTAAGGGGAGTATGAAAGCTCACCATCAGCGAGATCAGACGTGAACCAAGATGTCCTAACCTAGACGCAAGAGCTAAACCAGCTGCACCACCGCCTGTAAACAGATCAGTACTAGTGCCGCATCAGTCGTGAGCACTTACCAACGACGATGTACTCGAAACAGGGGGTGGGGGCTGAATCCTTGATTACTTCATGACCCTTAAGGCTGGATTCAATGTCCTCGCGCGTCTGAGCGATGCTCTGCTCAGCAGGGTGATGCGATATTGAGAAGTGCGTCGACAAAAACTTCTGCCGATTAGTCGAATCATCAAGACCGATGAAAAGGGTCGGGTCGAGAGACAAGGTAGACATGCTTGACGAGATTCCTTGGGTCAGTCAAAAGAGAGAAGTGGGCCTTTTATTGCCTACAGACCGCGATTTGAACCAACAGTTACGTGGCTCCGACAGTAGAATGACGGGATGTATGCCATCCACCTTGTCAGCAGAAATGACCTGTCAGGACGAACTGTGGATGATGAGGCTGCTAACATTCAGAACATTGCATAACGGTTGTCTCGGCAACCGATACACATGACGTGCTAATTAGGAGTACATTATCCCTTATTGTGTACACTTCTCACCTCCCGAGTCCTACCAGGGGTACGCAACGCACTTTCCCTGCACGAGGCAACCGGCAAATGGAAGATTGAAACTCACTGATAGAGGGGCGGAGTGGAAGCGATGATGAGTGCAAGTGGTGTCGAGTCAGGCCATCAGTATTCAAGCGAACTCGAATCCGAACAACGTCCGACATTGGAACAAATTCCACCAACCTAAAACGAAAAGATGTCTCTCTGAACATATATCTCTTGTCTCCATTCAGGATTCTCTGTTAAACCCTCTTGGCGGAAAGTGAACCCGGCTGACAGTCGTACTGGTAAGTACTTATCTCTCCTGGTGGGACGAGAAACGAGAAACGAATTGAGAACATACAACTCCATTTGGCTGCAGCGGCCAAGACCCGGATTCCGTTACTTTGTTTTCTGTTGTGTACTTACGCGAGCCACAGGGCAAACGTCCCTGCAAAGGACCCAGTTTTACGTAAATAACCCAGCACCAGCTTGCCTCGACGTACACTGCACTGTCAATGGTGTAGATGCACCCGGTTGCTCCGTGCTAACTTATGCTGGTCCAAGATCTCATTGGATGATTGATCCGGCCAAACCCGACGGACTTGCAGTGAGTGGTCTCCCCTTCAGCTGTGTACTGTAATCATGGATTCGTCATCCTACTCGGTCGTCCTACATACTAGTAGCGAGTGAAGAGCTAAAACGACTGAATGACTGGCACAACTCGTCATTCAAAGGCTCGACCTTGAGTGTTGTACCGCCAACTAGGACCGCCAGGCAATCTATCCATCCAAGCAAACAGAGTATCCGCGGATCGAAAAGTTGGTCGTGGATTGGTATCGAATTATTCATCTTCCATGAGTTGAATCCTTGATTTCGTATCCGATACTTACCCACTTGAGCCTCAGAAACTGGTTGATCTGTGATCGGTTGAAATGTCGAACAAGAAATTTAGCCAGTTCCAACTCTGCTTCGTTTGCGAACGGATAGTACGTGACATTTTCACGGTGCATGTCATGTTCGTCTATCTTCATCTTGTCTAGCAGGGTTTTCCCTCGGCCATAGATATATCCTGACGATCGATGGTAATATCCAGTTACTGATGGAAAGAGCTATGCTGAATGGTACAGTAAATGAAGTCTAAGGAGTGGATGTAGTAGACGAACACACCTCAGTCGTGTGCCAGTAGTTGAAACGACTGAGTACTGAGGTACGTACGAGAAACGAGTGTAAATATACCGACGGGTGAGAAAGCCAGTAATCTAGACTTGTATTTTAAACTCAGCTAAGCTCTCTGCTCTCCGCCACTCATAATTAAGTCAGTGAGTGGAAGGAACACTTGTGTAGTTTGAACTGGCCTTCAGAATCAGCCAGTGTACAAGGCACGCGTTACAAGATTTTTCACAGAATTCTCTGGAGGTCAACCCCTGGCCTCAGCTCTCTTGGAACGATGTTAATGCCTGCTCTGAATTTACATTGTTCACCGGCAACTTCTCCTCCCCTTGACGATGACATGCGCCGGAGGTACCGACCGTTATCCCTCCTGCGCTTGGACTCCGCTTTGCTAGTAGGACCCTTGGGGATACTTCATACACGGATCTAGGATTCGAAGATGTTATCGAGGTATGTTATGTTGTTCGATGTTTGATAACCCGCAACTCGGCCGTGCATCAACAATAGGACGAACGGAAGTTCATCAACGGCTTATCGCACATCTCCGGTTCGGTGATCCAGAAGGCCTATATTGCCAAATTCAACTCCAGGGATACTACATTGCGCCGCATCAAGCCAACATCGATGTCACTGCATCTCGAATGAATATGTCTCATGCGATGAAGGATGGAACCGAAGCTGGCCTCAAAGTTCCCAACAACGAAATGGAGTAGGTCAAGGAAGTAATGGGTATTCGTGGCATTGACGTGGACGATCTTGCATTCCACCATGCAACATATGCTGACGAGCTCGTCGCTCTTACTATTGCCAATATGCAGCTCAACCAAATGGCGAATGTATTTGAGGCGAATGATGCTGATAGGGCATCTGCCTCTCAAGTCGAGGATGTCCTGGTGTACGAAGATCGTCAGCGTATGTCCCTCTTGCCTATAATTAGCTCAAGCAATGGATTAATAATAAATTCAGCATAGCATTCTGTTTCTGTACAACATCAGTAAATTTGAAAAAAATTGAAGATTGTTATATAAGGTCATTATAAACCCTACATTTGCCACAATTTCAACAGTTATTATCAGCAGGAAGCTAATTGTGTATATGTGCAGATATAGGTCAAGGAGGATTGATAACAATCAGAAAAATTATGTTTGATTGTCCACAGAGCCAATTGTTATTGTAAATTAGACTTCACAAGCATTACTAGAGTTGATTGCTTTGTAATAGAGTTTGACTACTATACTTTGATCTTTACCAATGCTATACCATCTGATAGAGATATGATATAGCAATACAAAGGACAAAGTAATTGCCAATTTCTCAATATATTGTAGACATTGTAAAACACCATCTTCACTAGTCTATATGTAATTCTATTCAAGAAGGAAGAATTGATATGTATATGGCACATGTGTTCTGATAATCTTGTGATATTAGAACTCCACTACTATACTTTGATCTTTACCAATGCTATACCATTTGATAGAGATATGATATATATATGAATTGTTGTGGTGATAAGGTTAAAAAAACATAGAAGTTGATAATTTTCATATTAATGAGATTGTCTTTTAACTCAACAATAACTGTTAGGGAATGATATCCTTGTTCAAGGTTCTATAAACTGTGTGTAATCTGGCTTTGTACAAAATGAACATTTCAAAAATCATTGCAAATTTTATAGTCCTATCACTCCAAGCCAGTCAAGAGTTGCAATATAAAAGCAAACACAGTTGATTCATAAGGTATTTACAGAAGAAGTGTAACACAGTAATGCATCTGTTATGTCAACCATGATGTCAACAACTAACACTTTCATGTTAACCAATCCTCGGGGGTTCTTCCGGTCCGGGACGGAGACTCGGCATATATAGGCAATGTGTGGAAACCTATCAGCTCTAGCTATACCGAGCTAGCTGTGGTCAAGGGTCCTGTGCTCCAGCTACCAACTGCTAAGGCACTGGCACAGTCGTGTGAGCAGTGAGTGAGTGAGTCCTCTACAACCGTGTAGGGACTTAGAGATGATGGTGGAGTCTCATCTAGAAAGTGAGATGGTGGCACAGTCCCATCTAGTGTAGGCTGTTACAGATGTGCTGGACCCCCTATCCTTTCCCTCACTTTCCCCCTCCCTGACATCCCAAACTCTCTGGGACATGATTATCAACGACGAAGGGATCTCCCTGGAGATCTGGGACCAATTCGTAGGCAGTGATGTTCCGAGCATCACCTTCTAAAGGCTCAGCCCACCATCCCTTCTTTCTGAGACTTTCCGAGTTCACCTGAACTCTTCTGTTCCATTTCGCTTCTCTCTGATTTTTCCCAACATATTTGATTTCCACAGACATTGCCTCCTTAGCCATGCTCTCTTTATGTATGGCCTTGTATTCCCATTATAGCCATTTTCCTTTTATATTTATCACCAGCCCTAATGTACTCCATACCTATTTATACTGTGACTTCTCCTGTGATGTACCTTAACCTTGATCTACACAATCAACCATGTTCATCAATCTTCACTCGCTTTGAAGCCCTCCTACTTCTTGAAGCCGTCTTGCTTGCATTAGATGGGACTGCGCCACTGTTTCCTTTTCGAGATGAAACTCCACCATCGTCTCTTAGTCTCTACACAGTCATAGAGACTTGCTTGCTTGCCACTTGCATGACTGTGCCAGTGCCTAGCAGTTGGTAGCTGGAGCCCAGGACCCTTGACCATAGCTAGCTCAGTGTAGCTAGGGCTGTTCAGTTTCCACACGTCACCTATATGTACTGAGTCTCTGTCCCAGACTGGAAGAACACCCAAGGATTGGTTAACACAAAAGTGTTAGTTGTTGATGCCATGGTTGGCATAACAAAAGATCAAGGTTAATTCAGTTTAGTGCTACTATGCCTAAACCCCACAGGACTACTAGGTGGTAGTAACCAGTCATCATCATGAAGCGGATTAACCTCACTGCAATTCTCGCTGCTCAGAAAGCTCAAGATGAAGAAGAAGCTATTGGAACTTCTTCTACCCCACCTGCCATAGAACCCCCACCACAAAGAGTCATAGGACCAGGAATCTCATACAACTCCACACACCCATCTCCCTCCCCTTTTCGACCACCCCCAACTTCCTCAGGTGGTCCCCCCTTGTGATCCATGACCCCATTGGGAGATTGTATCTGGAGGCAGTACTCTGATTCCCCAGCTCCCCCATGAGCACCTACACCCCCATCTTCCCCAGACTCCTCACCCCTGAATTCCTCCTACCACTCCCCCATCCGTATAGATCCCTTCAGTGACGAAGAAGATGATGGCGACAATATGGTCAAACTCAAAGCAGTGCTCCCTGAAGAGTTCAGTGGAGAGACTGGAGATGCCAACAGATGGCTCCTGGCAATGGATGTATATTTTGCCCTTCATGTGGACAAGTACCCCGATGAAGTGAAGACTGTGGTTTTCCTCAATAGGATGTTCAAAGGATGAGGAAAAGCCTTTGCCAAGGCTTGGCTCACCAAGCTCAAAGACGAACACATACCCAATGTGGATAAGAACTGGACTACAATTAAAAAAGCCTTCAAGGCTGCCTTCACCCCTTATGACACAGCAGCGCAGGCTCGAGTGGCACTTGCCTTGCTCAACCAAGACCGGAAAAGTCCTTCTGGGTTCAACAAATACTTCTCTACCTTCTCCCTTCTCTCTGTCTGCTCAGGAATCACTGACTACCACACCTTGTCAGAGTGGTTCCTTTGAGGACTTGACCCCCAGATCATGATACAGCTCACTCTCTCTAGAGCAGTCAAGAATTCCACCACCATGGAGGAATTTATACTCCAAATCCTCAGAGATTGAAGGAAGTTATCACCAAATCGCATTGCTCAGGAAAGGATCCCAACCATCATATGAAGGAGGTGGTCATCATCACAATCCCAATGCTATGGACATGGATCACCTCATGTTATCCCCCATTGAATGTGCTTGCCACATGCACAAGAACTGCTGCTTCATATGCCATAAGGAAGGCTGTTCTACTAGGAACCATTCTGGCTACAATTGTAATTGCCCAGCTGGTAGCTGGCATGCCAATCTGAAACCACCCCAAGCTGCTCACACTAGAGCAATCTCCACCACTTCCCATTTGACCCCTACCCCCATTCACCAAGAGGATCCCCTGGAATCCTTCCTTAAGGATGTTACCAAAACTCAAGGATGCGATCAGGTACTTTGTACCTTGAGATTGGCCTTTGACCCATCCTTGGATGAACAAGGAAATTCTCTAGCTGAAGAAACACCTGCCAAAGAATGGAGTGAGTCTGCCAGAGTCCCAACTGTAGAAGCTACACCCCGTGTTCCCCTCCCTGTTCATCATGCATCTTTTTAAAGGGAGGAGATGGACCAATGCCATCCTCCTCCTTCATGATAGCCCCTGTATTTATTTCCAGATCGAGAACCAATTCTGTTCATATTCCCATTTCGATCTGGAAGCAGGATGGCAAAATCATTAGATCCAATGCATTGATAGACAGCAGAGCATTGGGGATTTCATTTCAAAACAAGCAGTACAGCAACTAGGACTCCTGATTACAAAACTCAATCAAACCACATGAGCTTGGAATATGGATGGAACACCAAATGCATCAGGCATTATCAAGTACAAGACCAACATCATGTTGGACTATGGAGGAGTGAGAGAGCATCGGGACCTCTTCATCCTCAACTGTGGAAAGGACAAAGTCATCTTGGGACTCTTCTGGCTCCAGGCCATCAACCCAGACATCAACTGGAAAGATGGCAGCGTAATGGTTACCCCATCAAATTATCAGTGGACAACTGGAGAGTGTTACGCCAACTGTGGCGTCAACAACTAACACTTTTGTGCTAACCAATCTGCGGGGGTACTTCCGGTCTGGGACAGAGACTCGGCATGTATAGGCAATGTGTGGAAACCTAACAGCCCTAGCTGCACCAAGCTAGCCGTGGTCAAGGGTACAGAGCTCCAGCTACCAACTGCTCAGGCACTGGCACAGTCATGCGGGTGGCGAGCGAGCGAATCTCTACAACCGTGTAGAGACTAAGGGACAATGGCGGAGTCTTGTCCGAGAGAGAGAGAGAGATGGTGGCAGAGTCCCATCTAAAGCAAGCGAGATGGCTTCCAAAAGCAGGGTGCTTTGAAGCAAGTGGAAGATTGATCGGCACGGTATATTGTGTAGATCAAGGTTGGGGAAGTACATCACGGGAGAAGCCCCAGTATAAATAGGTATAGGGAACTTAAGGGACACTTTGAAGTGAGAGAAGATTGATTGGCATGATAATAGGTGTAGATCAAGGTTAGGGAAAATACATTGTGGGAGAAGCTCCGGTATAAATAGGGGAATGAGACTTCAGGGCCGGTAAGAGATATAAAAGGAAAATGGCTAAGTAGGGAAATACTAGGCTATGCATAAGAGAGCATAGCCGAGGAGGCAATGTCCATGAGATCAAATAGATAAGGAGAAAGTCAGAACAAGGCAGAATGGAATGGAACGAGTTCGGGTGAACTCGGGATGGAAAGAAATGAAGGGGTGGTGTGCTGGGCCTCTAGAAGGTGATGCTCGGAATATCACCTCCAACGAACTGGTCCCAGATCTCTGATGAGATCCCTTCATTGTTAGTAATCATGTCCCACAGTTCCTGGGACAGTGGAGAGGGCGCAAGGAAGGAAAAATGGTGGGGGGTCTCAACGTCCGTGAGATTGATCCGCTTTGTGGTGACGACTGGGTACTACCACCTGGTAGTCCTGTGGGGGTTTAGGTGTAGTAGCACTAAACTGAATTAACCTTGATCTTTTGTTATGCCGACCTGGCGTCAACAACTAACACTTTCGTGTTAACCAATCCATGGGGGTACTTCCGGTCCGGGATGGAGACTCGGCACATATAGATGATGTATGGAAACCTGGCAGCCCTAGCTTCACTGAGCTAGCTGAGGTCAAGGGTTTGGAGCTCCAGCTACCAACCACTGAGGCACTGGCGGAGTTGTGTGAGTGGCGAGCAAGCAGGTCTCTACAACCGTGTAGAGACTAAGGGACGATGGCGGAGTCTCATCCTAAGAGAGAGAGAGAGATGGTGGTGCAGTCCCATCTAGAGCAAGAAGGGCTTCGAGAAGTTTAAGGGACACTTTGAAGCGAGAGAAGATTGATCGGCACGATAATAGGTGTAGATCAAGGTTAAGGGAAATACATTGCAGGAGAAGCCCCAGTATAAATAGGGAAATGAAGCTTAAGGGATGGTAAGAGATATAAAAGGAAAATGGCTAAGTAAGGAATACTAGGCTATGTGTAAGAGAGCATAGCTGAGGAGGCGATGTCCATGTGATCAAATAGATATGGCGAAAGACGGAACAGAGTGGGATGGAATGGAATGAGTTCAGGTGAACTCAGAAGGAGAGGAAATGAAGGGGTGGTGTATCGGGCCTTTAGAAGGCGATGCTCGGAATATCACCACCAATGAATTGGTCCCAGATCTCCAATGAGATCCCTTTGTCATTAGTGATTATGTCCCATAGTTCCTGGGATGGTGGAGAGGGTGGAAGGAAGGAAAAATGGTGGGGGTCCTCAATGTTTGTAACAAGGTGCAGGCATGGATGGTCATCCCAATACCCCATGAATCCTACCCCCTGCCATTACCATTTCCCCAAGACCTGGCAACTCAGGTCCAGTTGTTCCAAACTGCTGCTACACCTGTTGGTCTGTGGACCACCTCTGCCCCAACTGTCCCCATTATCATTGTCCCACCTGCAGATGAATTGCCCCCAGACATCCAAACTACAAGTGTCCCAAATTTTGTTGTGCCCACTGCAATGTATGGGGCCACTCCTGAATCTTCTGCCCCCGTGCAGAATCCTCTGACCCATTTGACAACATTGACTGGGACCTCTCCCACTATGAGGTTAACAAGGGGGATAGAAGTTCTTGAGATGGAACTTCAAGACTACAAGGAGGGTAATGTTACAGATGTGCTAGACCCCCCATCCTTGTCCTCACTTCCCCCTTTCCCAATGTCCCAAACTCTCTGAGACATGATTACCAATGACAAAGGGATCTCCCCAGAGATCTGGGACCAATTCATAGGCAGTGATGTTCTGAGCATCACCTTCTAAAGGCTTAGCTTACTGCCCCTTCCTTCCGAGACTTTCCATGCCTTCCGAGTTCACCTGAACCTTTCCGTTCCATTCCGTTTCATCCCAATTCTTCCTGACATATTTGATTTCTATAGACATTGCCTTCTCAGCCATGCTCTCCTTATGCATGGCCTCATATTCCTTCTATAGCCATTTTCCTTTTATATTTATCACTGGCCCTAATGTACTCCATACCTATTTATACCAGGGCTTCTCCTGCGATGTACCTTAACCTTGATCAACACAATCTACCGTGTTCATCAATCTTC
>JBBPLK010000167.1:3375-26812 GCA_038089735.1 Exsudoporus frostii
AGAGCAGGAATGCCGGGCGGTGAGTAATGCCACATCCGGCAGGCTCGTATATAATAGTAGGGTGGTGAGCCTTCAGGTTCCTCAGCCCACACTCCTTTCTGAACACGAAGCTCCTTGCTAGCCCACTCGACATGGTCAACTGTTTTGCCCTCGCCTTCTCCCGTCTCTCCGACAAGAAGATTGAGATTGTCGCCCAAGACGATGATAAGGACAGCGTCAAGAGCTCTTCGGGTCCGGCGCACACACATGGCCCGTTGGCCCAAACGACACTCGTGAAGGTTGGCCCCCGTGTGACGCACACTGAGCAGTTTCTTTGCAAAGGAGGTGTCGACGCTGGAAGACTAGTCGATATCTCCCGCAAATGGCTGTATTCCATGGCAAAGACGATGGGCGGTAACGTCCTATTAGAGGAGCAGTAAGTCTTCCTCCCCCCCGATCGCATCAGAATGATCAATGCGCTCCGTTCCCAGATGGGACTGTATCATTCGTCATCCTAAACCTCAAAAGGGGGATGAATTCAAAGTTGTAGTGAGTACACATTTTCTGCTGTGACTTGATGGAATTTAATGTGCGTCCAGGTTCGTTATCATGCTACTGTGGCGCGGTCAACTTGGCCAGACGCGCAGAAACCCGTGCAGATTGAAGCCGCCAAAGGTATTAGAGGGTTGATGACCGTCTTGGACCGGCATACAGACACCTGCTAATGTGCTGCATCCCTACTTTACTCTTCTTTTCTTTGGGGGTTTTAGAAAGGCTTAAGGGGTTTCAATCATCGGATATGCATACCATGATGACATCCTGGGGCTTATCTTAACAAACACCATCACTTACGACTCCACACAAATGAAATGACGAGGAGCGACTAATGTTGTACCACCACTTACGCTACCGTACAAGTACTATACTACACCCAAGAGATATTAATAGACCACAGCGTCAGACGACAATAGATTTTGATGATTGCAACAACTCTACGTTAACTTATCGAAATGGCTCTGCGCCCTTCCGGCATATCCTGGCCATGACTGTAGGACGAGTCTATCAATTGCCAGCCGAGTCATGCATGTTCCGTGCATACCTCGTCATAGAGCGCTACAATTGGTGCGCCCAAGAGGTTCAGACACATTGCAGACACAGCCAAAAAAACCCAGCTGTCACAGGTCACAGGTCACATATCATGCCACTCATCAGGACCTACTGATCTTGAGTTGTCAGCGCTCAGCCGCTCAGCTCCATTGGTTGGCGTCCACGAGGGCTTGCCCGGGCCTTATCGCACAGGATTTGTACTATGAAAAGTGTTTGAACACTGAACCACGCCCATTTGAAGCACGCACACGTACAGATGTGTTACTGCGCTGTTAGTCGGAGGGATGGCGGCAGTCATCATTTCATTGGAGTATAATTCCGCTTGACGGCCATCATGATACGAGTTTGTGCGTGCACCATCATAGTTGGGCAGTTGAGGTGGTTGACTGAGTCTGCGTCGATCGGATGCGGAGGAAGCAGGCAAATTATTACAGGGAGATCACCACTGGTGTCAAAGTAATCATGCTCCCCACTATGGTCAGTGGACAGTGTTTCTGCCGTGAACTGTATTACGTACGATGCTCTATGTAGTATCCCAGGACCCAGGCAAATGACTGCGCTCTTCGGTTTCTGGAGCATCGCTGCACCGCATGGTACTTTGAAACATTCCCTTTTGGTTTCTGTAGGGAGGAAATGTATAAATATCCTCTGCCCCATGGAATCTCTCCTAGTTGTGCATCTTCTATTCGCCGGTTGAATATTTGCTCTTTGCTCATACTATACTATGTCCCTTGACTTTGACATCATCTTTGCAGGAGGCGAGTTCCTTTGTACTTTGAGCTTGCGAGCGCTTTGCTCATCCAACGCCTCCGCCCGCCAGGCGGAACGACTGCCTGTGTTATCGCGGGCCGATTAGCAGCCGCAGACCCCTCTCTCAAGATCCTCATCGTCGAGAGTGGCCAGCACTCGCGCGACCTCCCTAAACATGTCCAGCCTTTCAGATACATCGAGCACCTCGCCCCGAGCACCACCACCATCTACAACCACATTGCCAACCCAAGCCCGCACCTCGATGGACGTGGTGCTGTCGTTCAGTCTGGCAGAGCCGTGGGCGGCGGTTCCGCTGTTAATTGTAAGTCATCAGCAGCGAACTACATGCTCCCGTGTTTCATCCGGTTCTCTCCACTTGCACATAATTCACCTCGTTCTTGGTCTTGGTCTTGGATACAGTCATGTTGTATGTGCGGGGCGCCGCATCGGACTACGACGATTGGGAGGCGTTGGGCAACGAAGGTTGGGGGTTCAATCAACTACTTCCTTGCATTAGGAAGGTAAACATGTCAAGATGTCATGACAAGATAATTCATAACCAACTACGTAGCTCGAAACATTCACACCGATATCGGACAGGCCATCCCATGGTTACTCGGGACCGATCCACATATCTGCTGGTGGAATTGACCTTGGGTTCGGAAGCCAGTTATTGAACGTGGCAAGAGAATACGACCCGGCCCGTCCACACTTCGACGATATCAACGACTTCAAGACTGCAAATGCGTACAGCGTGAGTGTTTTAATTTAGTCGACAAGTGGATTTACCTCTCTTCTCTCCGCTAGCGATGCTACCAGTAAGCGTTCAGCGAAAATATCTCAAATTTCACCAACTGATCGTCCATCGACCGAAGCTATATTGATCCTGTAACCGGAAAGCGCTCTGATGCTGCTTCCCGATACCTCTATCCGCATTCAGGAAATCCGAATTTGAAGATCATGGTTGGCAAGCGTGTCAAACGCGTCATTACCGAGTACGTTTGCACCTGAAAATATTGTTTATTAAGCGATTCATATAAATAATAGGAACGGACGTGCTGTCGGTATCGAATATACGACAGATGGGATATCATGCCAGGGGGCTAGTGACGAGGTCGTTACCGTAAAGGCCACCAAGTTGGTGGTTGTTTCCGCTGGGGCGTTTGGTTCTCCGTGCATTTTGGAAAGGTCAGGGATTGGGGCTCCATCCGTCCTCGAGAAGAACAACATCCATGTCCTGGTTGATCTCCCTGGCGTCGGAGGAAATTATCAGGGTATGTCGGTGCACTGAAGTGTTCTTGTTTCAAAAAGACCCATATTGTTTTAGACCATTTAGGTGCTGCTGGGGCGTTTTACGCATCAGATGAGACTGTAACGATGGATGACGTATGGAGTGACCCTGAGGCAATGACTGGTGAGTCATCCAAACAATTCGGTCATACGAAACTGGGTGTCATGTCATCACGGTCGTTAGTACGGGTAAAAGAATGGGAGGGGAATGGAACAGGGAAAATTGCTCACAGGTCTGCTACTATATTTCTCCTGCTCTCACGAGCTGCTGATTATTTTCATCACAGTGGGATTGAAGCCATGGTGAAAATGCGCCCGACAGCAAAACAGTTGACATCCGCTGGGCCCGCGTTACAGTTGAGATGGGAGAGATTCTTTGAGCACAGTCCCGACAAGCCCATGGGCATCATCGCACTATGTGCCGGGTAGGTTACAGTCACATGCTGCGTTTGTAAATCATTCACCCTGATTGTCCTTCACTAGCTTCCCATTGGATCCCACCATGTCACCTGGTCGGAAGTTCCTCTCCGTGATCTATTATACTGTGAGTAGGACAGCTCTGTGTCTCATTTATCACTCTGACATTGGCATTCGAGCTATACCCAGAGTTAATTGGCAGTGTCCACATCAGGTCCGGCGAAGATGCTAACTCGCCTCCGGACTTTGACGCTGATATTTTCTCCAAGTATGCCTTCCACTTCCTTCTCTGCTGTGCATTTTACCCGTGGAATTGATCACCAGAGCCGGTGATGTTGCACAACTTACTGTGTTATACAAAATGAACCGCGAACTCTTCAGGCGTCTGCCTGCATATCGGGGAGAGGTGGCTGCCTTTCATCCGAAATTCCCGCCTGGTAGTCCTGCCGCCTGCAGAGAATCGGAGGACCCCGTGCCGATTGATGCACCAGATATTGTGTACTCTGATGCGGACGACGAGGCTATTGCGAAATTCCATCGCGATGGAGGTGAGTCATCCCTGTCGGATCTTGTCGTTTCCATTGGTAAGCCCTTATTTGCACGACGGTTGTAGTCTTCACGACCTGGCACTCGGTTAGTTCCGCAACGAAGTTGATTTCCCCGCATGTCATTGACGAATGGGTTTATCTAGCTCGGGACATGTGCCATGAAACCTCGTAGCCAAGGTGGGGTGGTGGATTCGCGCCTGAACGTATACAGTGTGGAAGGCCTCAAGGTCGCGGGTACGTGATATAGCCTGTTCTTAGCCTTTTTTCTGATGGTGGACTCACCAGACATGTCCATCTGCCCGACCAACGTCGGAAACGTACGTCATACAATGTGAAGGTCAATTATTGAAGTTGCTGATTGTTCCTCGCTTTATGGTTAGAATACATACTCCACTGCGTTATTGATTGGAGAGAAGGCAGCGGCCATTTTTGCAGAGGATCTGGGTGTGAAACTACATGATAAATAGTGGAAGATGTAGGTTTTACATTGCAGCGTCATGGAAACGTAGTTAGCTATCCATACAAGTCGGGAGTTTCTTGGATGTCCGTTATTGTACTTTTAGTTTTCCAGTAGTGTGGAAGAGTTTATTAGCCTTGCGCAGCCTGAGTCAGTCTTGCGTCCTGGTATAAAGTAGTGCTCAAAATCAGGGCAGGTTGGGACAGACAGACACGCACGGAGGCTGGAGCACCCTCCGGGAGTGCCGAAAAGCAAGACCCGAGGACAACTCACGATGCTTGCTTGGACCTTTGAAGGGACAATTGTGTTGCAGCTACTACTCTCCGCATCAATGTCGTCTTCATACGGGACGGCGATTCAAGGGCATGACCAAAGCGAGTCTCAGTGAATAGCACCATGGTTGCTACTGGTTGAAGCGACTTCGCGCTCGTGACACGCCAATCCTTCATGCGTCGTGTGTGTATAGACTTCATCAATGATCATTGGGTGAATATGCCAGCGAGTTCTGTCATGGACAGAATGTTGCGAGGTCGCACGAAATCAAAGAAGTGCATAGTCGATGTGGACATGCTCTGATATCTCCAACGTATCAACGAGTCACCCGTATTATTGCGTGACTGGGCGACAACACAACATCCACGTAGGAAACGAGATCGAAAGGGTAGAAACGCCTGTTTCTTGTTGATGCTAATTGACCATAAGTCTAGCAACGTGGGTGAAACGAAAGTAATGCGCACCATCAGGTGAACCTCCCCGGCCGAGGGTTGAGACGGATTGGTCGCTTGTTGTGCCTGGTAGGATATGAGCCGTCGTGACGGGTTCTACCATCGCCAGATAAAATAAAAACGCACTGGGGCAGTTTCGTTTGCGCCCGTAGAACCTTGTGCGTCATGGGATGTATCTGCGTTCGGATCTTCGGGAACAGCAGCCTTGGGTGGGGATTTATTCTGTGACGCGTGATGGGACTCTGCATGGAATATGAGGAACAACAAACCTTTCGTCTTCTGCCCGATCTTGCGACCGTTCGCTGGAATAATGTTAGCACACTACATCCAATCACCTATCTAGTAATAGCACCCACTGTCTTAGGTCTCGATGCAGCCATTGTCGAAGGTCCCTTCTGCCTATCACGCGCTCTCGCTGGGGAGTGAGACGGAGATCGACGATCGGCAGGGTCGTGTGACCTTCCAGAACGTTGATCTGGCCTATGCGAAACCATGCCTTTGTTACCTTTTCTCTGAAATAACTTTTTGAATATCGAGCGGCCCTGGGGTGGCTCGACGGTGTCAATATTTTGTTGTGCAGGTGCCTCTGGAGTGGATGCTACTGATGCGGCATCCGACGGCCGTGATACTGCATGGGAGGAACCAACCGGCGGTATTTCGTCCTCCAGTGGATGCTCTGAGGAAGCTGGGGTCGATGGCTCCAGCATACTAGTGTCAACACGGAAGCAAGAGGGGAATTAAGTGATGACCAACCTCGTCATAGTCGAATGATTGAAGGACGGGGCTCGACATCACATCATGCTATGCCATTGTGAGAACTCGCTTCGAAGGGGAAATGAATGGATTGATACCTCGAGGAGATCACCGTCGCCATCTTTGCTGTGTTCCCCGGACTCGACTGGTCTAGATTTCAGAGGATCTTCCTGTTGTATGTACAAAATGGAGTCAGTACGACTCTTATAGTGATGAATTGATAAAAACTCCTACTGGATGAGAGTCTGGCACATCATTGCCGTGGTCGCTCGATGTCGAAGGTTGCTTGTCCTGTCGTCCTTCTTCATTAATGGGTACCTACATAGTTAGTCAGCATGGGCGACAGAATGGGCTTCATCCAATATACCAGGATGATCACTACTTACATGGAAAGGACCATACGAGTCAAGGAGAATGTTACTGAGATCACGGATGATGATCTTCCCGTCGTCTTGTCCAATCGCAAGATAACTACTGTCCGCAGATATCGCAATCGGCCGTATCTGTTCGCTCTCCTTAATGACAGGGCCAATCTGTTTAAGAGTCGATGTGTCCAGAAACGAGATTGACTGTCTTGTGACACTAGCGACGAATTTTCCATTGGCAGCTAGAGCGACGGAGAGGACATTGTTGCCACTGCCGTCATGGAGAATTTGCGATTCCGCAAGCTGGGAGCCGGTGGACGCGTCGAATGACCTGACTTTGTTGTCACTGGATGCGGCAAAAATCTGCTGGCCATTGCTTGACCATGCAAGTGGAGTGATTCCAACCCAATCAGGTGCAACAGTGTTTATGGTGACGAGCTTGGCACCAGTGCGACTGTCGAAAATCTGGATGGATTCCCCCCGACAGGCAGTGGCGATGTGTTCGCCATCTGGGGAGAATCGGATTCCGTTAACTCGCCCATTGCTATGTTTGAGTGAGCCAACGAGCAGTGGCTCCCCACTCCTGCGCGCGATGCTCCAAATGCTCGCGTTGTCGTAAGTTCCGGTGGCAAACCAGCGCGAGTCTGGGGAGACATCAACTGCACACACCACGTTCGTGCCCTCCACGTCCATAACCTTGTAGTGCATCTCTCCGTCCCAGACACTCGCCCCCCTCATAGTCCCACAGACTATCCACTTGCAATCCTTCGACACAGAAATCGCATACATGTCCATGCCCATTTGCCTTCCCACCTCTCGACCGTCTGCAAGTTGCCATCGCCGGACCCCCTCGCGACTCCCGCCCAAGAGATGCTTTCCGTCGGGGTGAAAAACGACTGTCCACACCTGACTAAAGTTATCGCTGCTGAGTACCCTCGTCTGGTCTTATTGAATGGTCAGAAGTTGCTTCATCACTCCTCAAAGCTGCTACGCACCAGTATTCGTCGACGACATCCTCAAATTAGTGCACAGTCGTGGGGTTCAAGGAAGAGTGAAGGAACGAGGTATTCCGGTTTACTGTGCAGGGATGCTCCCTGAACACGTTTTCAGTTGTTCTCAATATGGTCGTGCCCTTGGCGCTTATTCTTACTCGGATCCAGCTATGTGACCTCATTAATGCGACGACCAGACAAGCAATCCACATCGCGGCGGAACTTGTCCTCGTTGCCACGCGTATCCTGCGACTTGCGAGTCTCGGCTGCAGGGGCTCGGTTCACGACGAGTGTACCATCCACATTAGACCAACTCGCGACATGTTCTAGGAGACTGTCAAGGTTTCTTTTCGAATGGTGGAAAGGGTAATTTTATTTCTTATTCACGACAGTCATCATTTCTGAGTTTCTTCGGCACCTGGACCACAGCAGAAAGAGGCACTGTAGTTTCAAGACTGCTGTGCATGGTAATGTTCCGCTTACGAGCTCTCGTGAAGATGAACATCAAGCATCTACAAGTCGAAAAACGTTCCAGGCTCTTTAATGTATGATTATGTTTCGTATGTTTCGATGGCGCTGACCCTGCTTCGTAGGTCGAGGTGTCGTGACGTGCTGCGTGCGGAACATCGCCAAGCAACTCGCTGGATTTACATATCGCGTAGTAGCGCCGTCGGATCAGAAGCCTCTCATTGCGGTCGGTGGAACAACGCTATGAAAACACGAATGTATCCTATAAGATCGTACTGTCCTACAACACGTCCCACTCACACCTTAAAATCCAACAGCCTTGGAGCGTTTGGTCCATCGCGTCCTACTCACATCGTCAGCCCGCGCCACCCCACCCATCCCGAGCCTCATTATCACAGCCGCCACCTCCGCGGCTGCGTCCGCCTTTGCTTAGTCCCCGCTTAACATCCTCGGCAACGTTGCTTCTCGTCCGCCTATCCCGGATCCTCGTATGTACACCTCAAACTCTCCGTCGATCCCAGCCGGCCCATGCCCAATATGTCCAACAAGGATATTTCGAGGTCTGGCGGTGGTGCTGGTGGGAGGACTGGGGGGCGAACAACAGGACGATGGGGAAAAATGACGTCACCGCGATGTTCTCGCGGAAGGCGTCCCGGGATGTGATCTATTCCGGCACGACACATACAAAAGACGACGAGCATGGACAAACCAACAGACCAAATACGAGGAACGTGATGTACGTTCAAGACCGTCCACCGGGCCCCACCTTGAATCCCTTTCCCTTTCTTTGCACTGCGCACCTGCCTCGACCGCGCCTCTCATCATCGCAGTGTATTCCTCCGCGATGGGCCGTTTGCCAAGGAGCAACGTCTGGCTCTCGTGATGGCGCCCATGTCTGGGAGACGCGCAGGGGAGGACGCAACGAACGCGTCGAGAAGCGAACTTGAAGGGGCGATTTCATCGGAGAGGGCGATGTCGAGGATGGAATTTGGACTTGTGCTTCATCATGAATCGAGCCAGAGGGTCTGCTCGTGGGGATGACGTGAAAGGGCACCAGGGATGCATAGACAGATCCCCAACATGCTCAACCGATCCATGGGTCTCAGGTCAGCTTATCGGAAGGCCGTGAAACTGAACCTCAACGCTACCGTGACACCAAAACCGGTGACGACGACGGGCACGGCAGTGTCATCTCCACCACACCCCACTCAATCGAACGAACCCACCAAAGTGGTCCCGCCACTGAGGGGCTCGAGCTCGCAGAAGCTGGGCCATCGACAGGCGCGCAGGCTGACCCGCATTCCATACCTACGCCTGCAGAGGCCTGCCATCCATCCGTCTTCGAAAGCAAGCTATGCCGTGGCGCGAAGGATAGTGACGGGACCAACGACCTCGCACGACTACCAGCGGAAGTGGAGGAAGACATACGCCCCTGTCCGACCTCGGCGGGGTCGAGTCCCGCATCGAGAAGGTGCTCGAGTTCGTCGCCATGCTGCCGTGATTTACCTGCATACCGGGGTCCAGCCTCCATGACACGAGTTTGTGTGGGGACGACCTTTGGTTTGGCAGTTCGGGAAGAAGTGAAGACAAAAGTTGAAGATCAATACAACATCTCAGCGGAGCAGGAACTTGAAGTCCCCGTTGGTCTGCACGTCGGCAAAAAGGATTAAACCTTGTACTATATGTGAGATCTGTGACACTTCAATATAAGTTCGTCAGACCTAATTCGAGTGAACAAAAGTGTGCGTAGATGAGTCGGTTCGACCTCTTGGTGGGAGAGGTCGGAGGAACAGTATTAATGCTCTCTGCAACTATGCGTTTACGAGGGGGAGATAATGTAGATGCGTGCGATATCGGCCGTATATGTGTCACTGGCAACAGACTCAGAGCTGTCGCGCTTGTACCAATGTACGATCGATCTGATCGTCCGACGTCAACAATTGCCAATCGGATCATGCCTGTCCTCGGGTCGTTCCCACGGAGTTATGACTTACCTAGAACCCAGAAACCTGTTAAACTTCAAAAATATAAAGTTATGTATCTGCGTTCGTTAGTTTGTGGCTAAAATGTGAACACGAAGCTTGAAGTCTTCACGGCGATTTTACAAACTTGAATTCAAGTTCCAAACAGGCATTACTGCAGGTCCCTGATAAAGCTAGATTTCTCTGACGTGCAAACCGCTCTGCCGAGATGTTGCATTAACCTTCAACTTTTATCTTCACGTTTCCCAGTACGTTTTACTCTCTGCCCACTGCCTTGTGGCAGTTGGAAAGTGTTCGGTATTACGTACTGTATGGTACTGCCACAGCCACGATTGATAATCACGGGTTGATCACGACGTCAGACTAAAGTCAAACAGACACGCCAACGACGAAGCAAATGCAGTGTACCGCTTAGTAGGTTGAAACATTTCCTTAGGGAGGCATATATATCCTCTGCCCTACGGGGTCGCTCCTAGTTGTGTATCCTCTATCCCATTCAATATTTGCTGCTTCAAGTTGCTCATACAATATGTCCCCAGACTTTGACATCATCTTCGCAGGAGGCGAGTTCATTTTACCTCGAGCTTGCTTGCGCTTGCTCATCTAACGCCCTCGCTCGCCAGGCGGAACGACTGCCTGTGTCATCGCAGGCCGATTGGCCACCGCAGACCCCTCTCTCAAGATCCTCGTCGTCGAGAGTGGCCAGCACTCGCGCGACCTCCCTAAACATGTCCAGCCTTGCAGATACGTCGAGAACATCATGCCGAACACCACCACACTTAACAGTCACGTTGGAAAGCCAAGCACGCACCTCAACGGACGTACTGCTGTCATTCAATCCAGCAGAGCCGTGGGCGGCGGTTCCGCTGTTAATTGTAAGTCGTCAGCAGCGAACTACGCGTGCCCATGCTTCATCTGGTTCTCTCCATTGGCACGTAATTCACCTCGTCTTTGGTCTTGGTCTTGGATACAGTCATGTTGTACGTGCGGGGCGCCGCATCGGATTACGACGATTGGGAGGCGTTGGGCAACAATGGTTGGGGGTTCAATCAAGTCCTTCCTTTCATTAGAAAGGTAGCCACATCAAGACCTCATGATGAGATAATTCATAACCAACTACGTAGCTCGAAACATTCACACCGATATCGGACAGACCAACCCATGGTTACTCGGGACCGATCCAGATATCTGCTGGTGGAATTGACCTTGGATTCGGAAACCAATTCTTGAACGTGGCGAGGGAATACGACGCGACCCGTCCACAGGTCGATGATATCAACGACTTCAAGACTGCAAATGCGTACAGCGTGAGTGTTTTGATTTAGTCGACAAGTGGATTTACCTCTCTTCTCTTCACTAGCGATGCTACCAGTAAGCGTTCAGCGAAAACATCTCAAATTTCGTCAATTAATCATTCATCGACCAAAGATATATCGATCCTGTAACCGGAAAGCGCTCCGATGCTGCTTCCCGATACCTATATCCGCATTCAGGAAATCCGAATTTGAAGATCATGGTTGGCAAGCGTGTCAAACGCGTTATTTTCGAGTACATTTACACATGAAAACATCGTATATGAAATGACTCATACAAATGATAGGAATGGACGTGCTGTCGGTATCGAATATACGACAGATGGGATATCATGCCAAGGGTCCAGTGATGAGGTCGTCGTTGTGAAGGCCACCAAGTTGGTGGTTGTTTCTGCGGGAACGTTTGGTTCTCCGCCCATTTTGGAAAGGTCAGGGATTGGGGCTCCATCCATCCTCGAGAAGAACAACATCGGTGTCCTGGTTAATCTCCCTGGTGTTGGAGAGAATTACAAGGGTATGTCGGTGCATCGGAGTATCCTTGTTTCAAGGGGACTGACGTTATTTTAGACCATTTAGGTATTAGTGGGGCGTTCTACGCATCAGATGAGACTGAAACAATGGATGATGTATGGGGTGACCCTGAAGCCATCACTGGTGAGCCATCCAATCAATTCAGTCATACAAAGCTATAATAGGTATCATGTCAACTCGGTTGTCAGTAAGGGAAATTGAATGGGAGGAGAATGGAAGAGGGAAAATTGCTCACAAGTCTGCCACCATATTTCTCCTGTTCTCATGGGTTGTTGAATATTTTCATCACAGTGGTATTGAAGCCATAGTGAAAGTGCGCCCGACAGAAAAACAGTTGACATCTGCTGGCCCCGCGCTACAGTCGAGATGGGAGAAATTCTTCCAGCACCGTCCCGACAAGCCCATGGGCATCATCGCACCATGTGCTGGGTAGGTTACAGTCGCATCCTGCATTAATACATCGTTCACCTTGATTACTTTTACTAGCATCCGCGCCCATACCTCCGTGACGCTTGGTCGGAAATTCTTCTCCGCCCTTTGCTATATCGTAAGGGTGTACGGCGGCTCTGTGTCTCACCCATCGCTCTGACATTGACATTCGAGGTGTACCCAGAGTCGGTTGGCAGTGTACACATCACGTCCGGCGATGATGCTAACTCACCTCTGGACTTTGACCCTAATATTCTCTCCGAGTATGTCTTGCACTTCTACTGCTGTTGTGCGCATTGCTCATAAAATTGATTACCAGAGCCGGCGATGTTGCGCAGCTCACTCTGTTGTACAAGCTGTCACGCGAACTTCTCAGGCGTCTGCCTGCATATCGAGGAGAGTTCACAGCCTCTCATCCAAAGTTTCCACCTGGTAGTCCTGCCGCTTGCAGAGAATCGGAGGGTCCAGTCCCGATTGATGCACCAGATATTGTGTATTCTGATGCGGACGACGAGGCTATTGTGAAATTCCAACGCGATGGAGGTGAGTTATCCCTGTCGGATCTTGTCGTTTCCATTGGTAAGCCCTTATTTGCACGACGGTTGTAGTCTTCACGACCTGGCACTCGGTTAGTTCCGCAACGAAGTTGATTTCCCCTGATATGTCGTTGACGAATGGGTTTATCTAGCTCGGGACGTGTGCCATGAAACCTCGTAGCCAAGGTGGGGTGGTGGATTCGCGCCTGAACGTATACGGTGTGGAAGGCCTCAAGGTCGCGGGTACGTGATATAGCCTGTTCTTAGCCTTTTTTTCTGATGGTGGACAAACCAGACATGTCCATCTGCCCGACCAACGTTGGAAACGTACGTCATACAATGTGAAGATAAATTATTGAAGTTGCTGACTGCTCGTTGCTTTCTGGTTAGAATACATACTCTACTGCGTTGTTGATTGGGGAGAAAGCGGCAGCCATTATTGCGGAGGATCTGGGTGTGAAATTTACATGATAAATAGCGGCAGACGTACGCACCATACCGAGAAGTTTGATGCTACTGACTGACTGTTTCTTTGCTAGAATACCAACTCTGCTGCGTTGTTGATGCTGTGTTTCAGAGGAACTGGGAGCGACCCTCAAGTAACGATGATAGGGCTGTGGAAGGGATGAGATTTGTACCTGATTTGGTCTGTAGTTTGCTATTGCTGTATGATTGAACAGTATTCGACATGGATCCAGTGGTTCTCATTTGTGCCAAGGCTGAACCCGAGTCTAACTTTTAGGTTCTCTATGTATCACACTGGCAGCATCCAGCGTACCTCGTGGGTGTTCCCTGAGAGCCTCACCGACGACCAGGAGAGACAGGACGTGGATATTCCACCAGGAAGAATCAGCATCTCAATGACAATCCTGAGCAGCAAAGCCATGCATATGGCGAACGCCCAGTTGCGACAACAGATCTTCTAGCTATCCCCCGGGACGCGCCGAATTCATCGTTTCAGCCGTCTCAATCACTCCAGTAAATACTATGGAAAACTCTAAGTAAAGCATCGACTACCAAAGTGAGCGTCGGTGGGTTGTCAATGACACATACGGTAGGTCCACCCGTTTTCTTCGTACTCTTCGTCCCACTCGAGGCCGTAGGAAAACGCAGGACTAACTCGTAGATGCGCTTGCAAGTGATAAGCTTTTCCTAGACTCATTGTGCAGCAGGCGGTCGCCTGGATCAACTTCCCGCCACTATCCCTTTTGCGTTTGCAGCATCATATTCTCATCGATAACAAGGATGCCGTCGATTTCCAAGTGGGATGGCAGAAAGACAATTCATCGCAAAACTCCAGCATCCTTTCGTCAGGTTCATAATACAGTTGGAAATATCTGGGTCACAGATACAATTACAGCTTGGTAAAGTCCTTCAAACGCAGCCACATATCGTTTCTTCTTGTCAATACCCCGTCTATCGGTTCAGATGTCCCCCACTTCCCATGCCTCCAAGAGGCACGACATCTGCGTCTGCAGCGCCGCAAAGGTCATGTTCACGTCCGTATACAGTTCGTCATCATTGAGCCCCTTCAACGCATCGTACACCCAATTCTGGCAGTTCCAGGTCCACCGATTCCGAACCACTGGGACGAGCGCGATATGGTTCAGCAGGTCGTCCAATCGAGCCGGCGAGACATATCCGATGACGTGGGCGCCCCGCCAGTCCCCGCGCTCGTGGAGGAAGATACCGAAGCGGTCTTGCGTCGCGTATGTGTTGATGTCGCCAACGATCTCGTGGCAGTTGCCGCGTTGGGCGGACGTGCGGACGATGATGGACCAGTGCAAGGGTAATGGACGGTTTGGGGCGTACTCGCCACGCCAGTACTGAATGACTTCGATGGGGAAGCAGCCTGTAGGGACCTCCACGGGGTCGAGTACTCTTGGTAGAGGAGAATCTGGGACAGGGGATGCTGGGCAAGGATGAGATGGAGAGTCGGCGACGTACAAGAGTGACTTACTGCATCTGGACATCGTGTGGGGAAGAGATCAGGTTTGTGTGGGTTGAAACTGATGAGAAGAAGGACTGATGATTTTCATCGATTCTGAAGGAGGCGCCTTTTATACCGCACTGGGATCATTCCATTCTCTTTGTTCGCTGTGAGTGGGGGTTTGGATTGTGGACACCTTCTTTCGTGACCACGTAGGCACACCTCCTTTGTCATGCTGATGTGGTCGTCATCCAAGCTGTGGTATGGGCGCTTTGACGTCGTTACATGTGACGACTGATTATCGCGTGATATCGGTGGCCCATCGACAAGCATGAACAATGCAGGAAAGTGGGATCCGATATGATCCATCTGTCCATCCTACTGTGGAGCTAATGAGTGTTGTGCCATCACACAAAGGAGGAGCCTGGTCACGCCGGGTATTGCCCAGTGCCCTTGGGCAGACGATATAGATCCGTCCCTGCACCGTGCTATTTTCTTCCGTCGTTGACGTCAGTAACAAAACACTCGGGGAGATTTCCAGAGTCACTTACTACGCTTACACTCGACGAAGCACACGTCGACATCATCGACCCGCCACCGTCAGAGCTTTGCCATGGAAAAAACTTATCCGTACCAATTGTGTTATGAAAGTACCCACTCAGCTCCGTCCGGAGAGCCACTTTCTTGGGATGTGTGGGTGGGAAGTGGACACCGGTGAATGTGACTAACCACTCCCTCAATTCTCCATCGGTCGGGCTGGTATCGCAGTTCGCCTCTGTGGAGTATTGGATATCGATGTTCTATACCGATACCGCATTCCGAACATCCCAAGCTGGCCTGGAGATCTTTCACGAATATTTGTTTCAACCGACGGTCTGTATTTTTGATTTGCCAACGATCAAGATGTTGATGTTGATTGGAAAGAGATCCTCAGCTCGGATCCGAGGTGAATGAAGTCCATGATGCATGGATGCATGACGCTTGGCTTTTGCCGAGAGGATTCATTTGCGAGAAAATATGTTACATAACGACATGGAAGCGATGCATGATTCACAAATTACTACAGTAGCACTTTGGAACCTTCATCGTCGTACAGAACGTTCCTCCTACTCCGCTCAGATATCACCCATCTCCCAGGCATCCAAAAGGCACCACATCTGAGTCTGCAATGTCTCAAAGGTCATGTTCGCGTCCGTATACAGCTCGGGGCCCTTGAGCCCCTTCAACGCCTCGTACACCCAGTTCTGGCAGTTCCAGCCCAACCGGTGGCGCACCACCGGTACGAGCGCGATATGGTTCAGTAGATCCTCCAACCGAGTGGGCGAGACGTATCCGATGACGTGGTTGCCCCGCCAATCGTCGCCCTGGTAGAGCGGGATATCGAAACGATCTTGCGTCGCGTAGGTCTCCATGTCACCGACGATCTCGTGGCAGTTGCCGCGTTGGGCGGACGTGCGGACGATGATGGCCCAGTGCAAGGGTAATGGATAACGCGGGCGGTACTCGCCGCGCCAGAACTGGACGACTTCGATGGGGAAGCAGCCTGGCGGGACTCGCACGGGGTCGAGTACTGTTGGGAAAGGAGACTCTGCGGCAGGGGAACTGGGTGCTGGGGGGATGGTGAGATAAAAAGAGCCAACGACGTGCAAGACTTACTGCCGCTTCCAGACATGATTGGCCTTGAAGGAAGAGCTTTGTATTGTCAAGGGTGGGAAGCTGATGGAGATTGTGAAGCGACGACTTTTATATCGCAGGACCACTGGCTATTCCCATTGTTCGACTTGGATAGAAATCGCTGGTTTGTTTCATAAAGTAAGCTGTTGGGCTCTGTGGGCGCCATGACGCTTTCGCATGTGCTGACGGAGCAATTACTATATGGGATGTCCAGTGCAACTTTCATAGAGCGGCACGTGTCGGTCTAATCTGATCTATCGGTCTATCCTACCTTCCAGTGCAAGGCTGACGAGCAGTCTTCTCCTTCCACTATGCTATGTTGTGTTGTTGGTCGAAAACGCAAACGGCCAATCTACATTTTTGCAACGACCCATCACCGTTCTGTCCCGACTTGACTTCGAAGTTCGGTGGCCATATTGGGAGCGATACACATTCGATTTACTTTCCGAATTCTACAGAAAGAGAGAACGACAGGCGAACACGTACGTCCCCACATCCACATCCGCATCCACGACCCAAACCCGCGCCTTCACAACCACACGAGGTACACGGTCGAGAGTGCCGTCGCACCAAGGACGGCATATCCAGCGTTATAGGCACCCTTCAAAGTCAAAACTAGTTCGCAACGGTAAAATCAGCTCCATCCGCGACGAGGGGGAGGGGAAGAGGCGAACATACATTTACCCATATCCCACGCAAGATGACGGACGCCATTCCACGTATGAAACGCAAACGGCGCCGCAAGCACCACCTTGGCAGACGTCTTCACATAGTCGGGTAATCCCGCCACGAACTCAATCACGTGGGCACTGTCGAACGTGCCAGGGGCGACGAGGTATGCGATGGAGAATCCGTAGAGGACTGCAACGTCGTATCGTCAATGATGTAGAGAGGTCGTGTGCGACGGCACGGCACGTTGCATCTTGGGGGGGAACTCACGTGCACTGAGACCTCCACCGGCCATTCGGTGCGCGATAGAACCGAGCCACGTCAATTGAGGCTGATAAATAGTGAAATGAGGACTCGAAGGCCGCTTCAGGCGTTGTTCGTTCAAGATTCCTTCCGAGGCGGACGGAGGAAGCGATTCTGTCTGTACACCCCTAAGAACACAGGCACATACACGAGGAAGGAAAAGGTTGATTGAGTCCATGTCACGAGACGCAAAAAGTAGCTTTACCGTCTTCCAATCGCAGATCGGAGCGCGACCTGATTCCTAGCTACAAAAGCAACAGCCTCACAACGTCAGCACTCAAACGACCTCTCCAATCCCTCCGATCACGCACCGAATTTTGGCGCAAACGCAACTCGTCTGAGGGAGGAGGAAAGACCGACAGCGGCACGGGTGGACATGGCGGTTCAGTTGTAAATTGTGTGCGACGAGACGGACAATGTGAGCTTGGGAGAAGAGAGGTGCAGAGCGTGGGAACGTTCACTCTTCGCCCCCCGATAGAATCACACGCTTGCATGGCATTATAAGTTACAACTTGGATCTACTGAACGACACGATATACTGTATGATACTCGGGAGCAAGATGGTCAGCACCAGACGTGCAAAACTATAATGGCATCATGATGAAAGGGTAGTCATCCTGGTAGCGACCAACGACAAGTACTGCACACTGGAGCGCTAGACACAGAAGGTCCGAAAGTTTATACCTGTAGATAGCAATGTCAATGGGCAATGGTCGATGGGGTGGTGGTTCATTTGGTTTATGTAGTTAAACGAGAGATGGACCTGAGTCGATGGTTGGATCGTAAACGTGTGACAGATGCAGTGGATGAGGCCTAGGATGGCAGCTGCGTAATATATGGAGGAAAAGGGCAACAGCTGTATACTGAGCCATGGGATGCTTACAATGGAAGGTCTGTAGCGCGGTGGGAGGTTGAGGAAGAAATTGTACAATGGAAACCATTAGTAACAGCGACGAGAGGGGTCACCCTAATACGATGTCATTGTCGCCTTGCGTAGTTGATTCCCAGATCATGTTTCCTAGTGGTGTATGCGCATGTGCTGGCCCGGGAGTACCTCCTCCAGCACCTTCCTCCGGATCCCGTTGTCGGCCATCAGCGAGCCACGCAACTTCATGCCGATACACTGGTCGCCCCTGGGGAGTCATTCCAATGACAGTCGTCGCCCCCGAAACAGTCTCCGCTCGTCTCCGATTGCGCGATTGCACGTACGCTTGCGATGTCGGGGAAGGTATGGGTTGAGGCACGTTCGGGGTCAACGCCGTGACACGTTGTCTCGAGGGTTGTGCTATCGATGTTGTCGGAGGAAGCATATTTGGAGGCACTAGTTGGACTTGGTTGACCGGAATCGGGACACCTGCTGCCGCTGCTCTTTCTCGCGCAAGACGCTCCCTCTCCGCTCGCCTCTCCGCCCGTGCTGCGGCACTACCATCGGTTACATCTGGCCCGTGCGCATGATCGTGTGCCAGCTCATCAGCGTCATCTCCGTCTTTTGCACTACACCAAAACCGATGCCCCTCACTCCATGCCGTACTCTGACATTCTTTTCCGCAATACTTTGCCTTTCGACATCGCCTGCACTTGGCGAACTCTCGAGGGTACGATTCCCATTTACCACAAAGCACTGAAAGTACGGCGAATCAACGGATGACCCACTGCAGAGACAAGGGACGCACTGTTGGCACACTGCCGAATACCACCCCTACTGTCATCTTTCCGACACGCATTCCTCATTATAACACCAGCCCAATATTGAATCTCTGGAGGGAGCTTCGGAGGAGGGTTGGGTAAGTCACTCTCCGATGAACTCGGCCGGAACGTGAATCGTTCAACAAGAGAAAAGACGTTCGTCATCCGCGTAGAAGTAGTCGTCGTCCCAGGACTAGTCGCCGCGATAGGTGCCTTCTCTTTTTCCTTGCCTCTCGCAGTGGCAGATGCGAGCGCGCGGAAGAAACCATGACTTTCCTTAGCAGGTTGGGTTGGCGCAGTCCGTGCCGTGCTTGGGCCAGCAACCGGTTGTTGAGCACCGCGATTAGTAGGGAGATTAGCTGCAGCGGGATGGAACGACACCCGCTGCTTGTAAAACGCTTGTCTCACGTGTGGGTACTTGCTCAGGTAAGCCAAGAGTTGCAGACTGAGTAAAACATCTTCGTCCTTGTATGGCCCCGAATCGGTGTCACGATGGTGATGCACATGACTAGGCGTGCGTCCTAGGGTGGGAACTGGTGGAGTAGTTGCGTGATCGCGAGTAGCTCCGATCGCGCCACCACGGATCGCGCCGCCAGGTATAACGGCAACTGGACCGGAAGGAGGAAGCGCAACCACCGTCGCTCGTGGCGTCGCATCAGGGGCAGTGCGTGTGCGTCTATCTAGCACAGGTGCGTCCATGCCAAGTATATTCCGAGGCACGGTGTCATCCATGGCACCAGGAGCTCCAGGTGGTGCACCCATCGCAAAATCGTCGTTAGGCTCCAACGACACGATGCCATCCTCCACACCAACCACGCCGACACCCTCACCATCTACGCCGCCGCCCTGTCCGTGGTTGATAATAATATGTGCATCGGCGTTTACCTCTAACGCAGCCGTTTCCGGGGCGCCGGCTATTAATCCTACCGTGCGTCGTGGGCGCTGGGTTATCGAGCGGGCCTGAACTCGGGGGGCACGAGGCAGGGTTGCATGCGCAGAAGCGGTGGTATCGTCAGTATCTTGGGATTGGTCCATATCTACGTCACCGTCGCCATCATCCTCAGTTTCCGTCTCTGGCCTTGAGTTGTCTGTTGATTCGTCGGGGGACGTGGGTATCCGTGTACGGGTGCGAAGTGGGCGAGACCTGATCGTGAGGTTCGCCGCGGGCGGCTCATCCCACATGGGACGAGCGATGATCGTGCCACTGCGTTCACGACTGTTCACGACTGTCGCGATAGGTGTTCTAGATGACGGTGTTGCATTGGTCGAGGTTTCAGCGGAGGTATCAGTATCGATCTCGCGCGACGATGGCGATGAATGTCGGCCGTATGATGGGCGCTCGTGTGAGGTGACTCGTACAGACACTGGTTGCAAGGACGCGTCCATGATGATTGAGATATCGGAGAGCATTCCATCGACAGAAACATCTACCATTGAGACGTCCTGAAAGGGGTTGGTTAGTACCCAAACACCACTGACAAAGAATGCAATCCACTTCATCAATCGTCCCATTCGCCTCAGCGTTTGTATGCTCCTGACGAACAGATTCTTCAGCAGCGATCTGCCTCTGTAGAGCCCGGGTTAGTTCCGCGGCACCATCTCGCTGTCTCTGTTCTGCCAGCGCCTGTCGTCTGGCAAGACGTTGCTCGCGTGATTCCCTCGGTAAACCCGTAGCACTCGCGCTCGGACCAACCGCAAACCCCTTGTTCGCCAACCAGGCTTCGAGAATACAACCAACAACATCAAGGGTCCCAGCTTGCACGACCCGGCTTCGGATCCGCTCACTCCCCCTTACACCGATATTAACCACGCATTGAAAGGCGAGTGAAAAACGGTACGCGGCATGCTTGTCAAACGTCGGCGGGTTGAGTGTAGGAGGCAGTTTCGGAGGACGTGTGTTGGGCGGAGAGAGGCCGTATATGGCGTTCGGGTTTTCAGGCAGTGGTGGGCACATACAAAAGTCGTACAGGATGCGCACGAGACGCTCCAGACCGCCATCCATGGTCATGATTTCGCGTATTCGCGGGGAAGTCGACGTTAAATAGGTGAGATGGTGAAGGGAGTTAAATAATGGCAACGGGGAGGTGGTGTCGAGTGCTACCGGCAGAATTGAAATCAGAAAAAAAAATCGAACAAAATCAGAGAGGCGGAGAGAGCAGACCTCTTCTATCGTAGAGCTGGGACGAAATACAGACACAGGCCCTGTTCTGGGCAGGAAATGCAAAGTTTGCTTCTCGCATCGCGGCGTGCGAGTTGACGGTTGCGACAAATCGAGATCTTGGATGATGAGCCTTGGTAACGCTTGAGCGGAAGTGGTAGTCTGAAAGATAAAAGTCAGGTCTTGGCTTTCTCCAGGGAAAGATGAGGGAATAAGGGAAAGATGGGGTGGCTCGACGCTGGTAGGGCTCTCAGTTGGTTGATGCCTCTGGATGACTGAGACGGTGTGTGGCCTTGTTTGCGAAATGTGGCACAACCACCCACAAGGTCGCCACTAGCTAAGTCCTGTCTTCTCTAGATAATGATCACAGATGAACCTGTGCGTTTTTGATCCAACGAGATTGGGGAAACTAGCGCATCAAGCGTACACTGCAAAGAAGAGCACATTTTTATATCATTACGGTATACTCACAAGCGTGGGCCGAGCACTAACGTGGTTTCGGTCGGTCCACTCTCGGAGACTCTCCTACTTCTAGAAGCCTCGGAGATAGATCGCTCCAGCTGGCATGCGCCTGGGTCGACGTCGCTTTAATTCGATGCACATGTGGGGTGTTCACAACCCCACACGGGAAATACGCCTCACGGCTTCGGTAACGACGCCGCATGTACTGCATCTGCTCGCCAATATCCGTTAGAGTTCCTTCAATCGCACCGCCGGTCACCGCACTCGTATCCGACTCGTATGGAATATAGTCAGGGACCATCTTCTTCCGACCTGTCATGACTGTTTCCATCAACATTGATGGTTGCACAGCCCAACGCCCGAAACACTCGATACCAAACCGATCACTGCCATACCCACTGGTCCTACCAGCTATGACATTGGGACACAAGATTTCTAGAAATGGCATGTGATGTCATTGCTAACGGTGACGATACAAGCGATTTCACAGGCAAAGAGTCCCGTCTATCCACGACTTGCTTCATATTACGGTACGGTCACCAGACTAAGGAGCAGTTTAATGGAGGTAAAGCCCAAGCGTCCTGGCTTATTGGATCGTCCTATGATCATTGCCGAGTGCCGTCGCGCCGGCGGCAGGTTTCGTTATGTGATGTCTCAGACTTGATCGAAGCCTTCAAGCACCTCCTTGTTGGTCTCCCGCCACGACCAAAGAGGACCCGAGGGAGCGAAAAGTGACGAGGAAAGGCACTCGCCATGCCATGTTGGGAGCGTACAAAGGACCATCCCGACGGGTTTTAACCTAGTTACGCTTCCGATGGCCTGCTGTAGACAATGTCAGGAGATAGTTATCGAAGCTGGTCATTGTGTGCAGTGCTCTGACTCTGGGATCAAAGTTGAAATTGATGCGAGTAAGTGGACCCACCATATTCTCATGGTCCTCAGAGGCAGGAGTACGGCGCCTTGCATCTCCCGTGTTATCATCAATATGAACATACCCAGCAACCCCACTCGTCGACAATGGTTATCTGAAGCATGTTGCTATGGGCAGGCGTGCTTGACGTGGGTCTTGTGAGGACAGTATTTATCGAGCCGCGACTCAAAGTCTCGTCTTACCTCGATACTCTCGTGATTCATGTAGATGTTTGACGCTTGCCCGGAGGGAGAGGGAAGTGTCAGATGTCCTGGCCGTTTTTCTACCAATCGCGGGAGCTGGATCGCATTAATTCAAGTGGATCCTGAGGACAATATTGGGAAATACACCACAGCCTGAGCGAGCATTAAAGATAGCAAACCAGAGGGTCTGGGCCACTCGTGGACGTGAACTTGTGGGGCAGGGGAGGGAAATCGTTGTTGGGCAAATCCCAGAGACAGATAGAGGAGCGCACGAAGGATTCAACCAGTCTCCTTTCTTCCTCCATCTTCCACTGGGAACGTGGCCTGCCGGGCATTTTTCTGTCTCGAGATTACCTTTCCTCCTAAAGTCTTGTGGTCTTCACACGCAGGGGACCTGACCGAAACAATAGCGCATCACAAAGTACACGCCATCCCCCCCATCTCAAGGAATCCAGACAGGCAATCAAGACGAGAGATCTAGAGGTCTTGTCGCGCACGGACAACCTGAAGGTAGGGAACAAAGTTTGTGCTTACAGCTGGAATTCTCTCCCGTTTCTTTTGTCTGTGACGTCCCCCGGAGAACCAATCTATCTGAAATGATGGGATATGACGATGTTGTATTATCCATACAATGAGACGTCCCAGGGATCGTACAAAAAAAGACATAAAAAGATTTTTTTTAAAAAGGACACGCACGGAACACCAGGTAGCCGTTATATCAGCGGATCGAGACCAGGGGCCGATTAATGGGGGGAAAGGCACGACTGCAGAAAAGGGCATTTCCTTTGGTACATGTCAAT
>JBBPLK010000167.1:28584-45038 GCA_038089735.1 Exsudoporus frostii
ATCCAAGGATATCAATCGCGAAAGCAATTCAAAGCGACCAGTTTACTGTGAAAGCGCCGACTATGGAGGTGTAAGACATGAGAGCGATCACATGACTTGAATGTGTACATGGCTGTTGTTTGTGCGAGCCAAACAGTCCTGGGCAAAAAGTCTGGGAAGTCCTGCACTCGACTTTTCTCTAGCTTTGCTCATTTTGCTTTAAAGTCTCCAGCTACTTTTACACGTCCTCATGGTGAGCACGAGCGCGTGCATGACCGTTCGGGGATTCAGCTGACACGTTGGAACGACAACCCAGGCTGCCCAGGCTACTTTCAAATCCATCAAGTCTGTCGTTCCTCTACTGGACCGTGTGTTGGTTCAGCGGTTCAAGGCTGAAACCGTATGTGTCTATTGTTGTCGATTTCATTTCATGAAAATCTGACGTGCCTTGTTAATCTTTAGAAAACCGCGTCCGGAATATTCCTTCCTACGTCTGCTACAAACACGCCTTTGCCAGAAGCAACCGTGATTGCGGTGGGCCCTGGGGCACCCAACAAGGACGGTGTCGTCACGCCAACTTCGGTGAAGGCTGGTGATCGTGTACTGCTACCTGGGTGGGGAGGAAACACTATCAAAGTCGGCGAAGACGTATGTAGTGTCAATCTCGTCATGGTGACGTTCATACTAAATGGATTGATCAGGAATTCTTCCTATTCAAAGACTCGGAAATCCTGGCCAAGATTCAAGAGTAGACTTGGACACGTCAGGTTAGTCCCCTTCGGGCGGATGAGAGTGCCGAGTCGGAGGGGTGAACTGCCGGTCGGCAGTTAAAAGTCGGTTGCGTATTATAAAGCGTTACACATTAATTGCTATGTTCACTGCACTTGATGGCTTTCCTTGCAATGTATCCCCGCTCAAACGACGAAGCTCCGTTCAATGTCCCCTATGGCTGGGACAAGCACAGCATGATTATCCTGATGATAACGAGATCTCAGTATCTCGGAGCTGTCAGGCTATGCATGCATAAGATGTGAGGCATATTGTACGAGTGATATGTGGGATGCTTCGAGGGTTCGAAGTTCGATTTTCGCGCTAAATGACGACCCTGCATGCAGCATGTTCGGGATCATAATGACAGCCAGACTGCTGGTTCGCCTCGCTGCTCGCCAGCAGGCGCCTGGCACGGCGGCCCAGTTCCCGCTCCTCGACTGTCTGACCGAGCTTTGGTCGTTCGTTCGTTCCCAGGAGGTCAGCTAGTTTAGTAGTAAGTCCTTTGCGATCGGCAGAACAGGAAAGTGACGTGATTTGTGGCGTTTCAAGGCACTTCCGATTCAAAAATTTAAATATAAGTATGTAAGTACTTGCTCCGGATCAGGTTGGCATCGCCCCGAATTGGCTTGGAGCCTGTGGTCCGGATGGCGTATAAAACTACAGCCCCGCCGTGCCATCCACTTAGCCTTCTTAATCCCCCTTGGCTCACCTGCAGCGCAGCTCGCCATTCTTCTACTTCCCCTCAGAGGAAGATAGAAAAGTACTATGGAACACGACTCCGGCGTCATTGACACTATTAAGGTTGACCACCAGCTCGGTCATTCACGAATCCAAGAAATCGTACTCGAGAAGCATGCTGCTCGCCCCCTGCCGCCCCAACGCAGTTTGGCACGTTCCATCGCCATTGTGGCGACGTGTACCGCTGCCATGGTCGTCAACGTTCGTCCCCTCGTCTCTTGGCATCGTTTCGCTTGCTGATGTTCCAGTAGACGTCAAATGCAACTGCGGTGTCGATGTCCCTCCCAAATATCAGCAAGGCAATCGACATTCCAGAAGACCAACTGCAATGGCTGATATCTGCATATTCTCTGAGTTCTGTCAGTCCACACTCCAAGCGGTCGTGCCCCATTCTCACGCTATCCTAGGGATGTCTACTTTTATTTTTCGGACGTCTTGCGGACCTCTATGGCCGCAAGAAGGCATTCTTGCTTGGCATGAGTTGGCAAATGGCTTTCGCAATCGGTTTAGGATTTGCAGAGAGTGAGTCACCCGCATGATCTTTACCGCCCATATTTTTACACTGCCATTATTAGATGGTATCACACTGGATATCCTCCGGGGTTGCCAGGGTATGGGCGCTGCCGCCGCGATTCCTTCTGCTGTGCGTTGCCCCTCCTTTCCTATTACAGACAAGCGTGATCCTCACAACGGCACCATTCCAGCTGGGCATCTTGGCCCATTCATTCCCTCCTTCGCGTGCGCGATCTATCGCCTTCGCAACTTTCGCCGCCGGTGCTCCAGTCGGTGGCGCTTTCGGTAACATTATTGGAGGTGTCCTCACTCAACTCAGCGCGTATGTAAATTTTCCATCAACAACGCGTCGTCTGACCTGTGATGCACAGGGAGCACTGGCGTGCACCGTTTTTCTTAGCTGCGGGTTTATCGGCATTATGTGTACTAGGTGCCCTAACATCATTTCATCCTGACAAAATTTCCCCGGAAGCCGATGCACGGGTGGATTGGATTGGCGCAATGTTGGTCACGTCTGGTTTGGTGCTAATTGTGTTTGTCCTTGGTCAAGCTCCAACTGCAGGTTGGAAAACTCCTTGTATGTTCCGTCTCCTACCTCTTCCGAACAAGGTTCACATCCTAATTTATGTCAGATATAATCGCTTGTTTGGTCGTCGGAGTTCTTCTTATGGGCATTTTCGTCGTCTGGGAGCATCATCTGGAGAATTCCGCCACTGCGCCCGATATGCCGAAGTCGTTCTGGACCCCACCACCCCTTATGAAGCCATCAATATGGTTACGGGCCAAGGGCCGGATGGCTGTTATACTTGTAATCGCATTCCTAAATTGGGCTGGCTTCATCGCTTGGACATTCTGGGTTCAGGTATGTCCTAGTTCACCATGTATAATGTGAAGATTCTGACATCCCGCTTCCAGCTGTACTACCAGGCCTACCTCGGCCTTACCCCCGTACACGCCATGCTCCGATTTATACCCATGTTCGTCATGGGCTGTCTCTGTAACTTTTTCGTTGCGATGGTGGTTGCAAGACTTCCTCTAGTGGTATTTGTTGGTAAGGATTTCTCAATCTCGATCGCTTGGGATGCATGACTAATGACCAACGACGTTCTCAAGTGTTCGGAACTGTTATCACGGGATCTGCTTGCATCTTGTTTGCGCTCATCAACCCGTCCGCTACATTCTGGGCTTTCGCGTTCCCATCCACTGTCATGGTCGTGTTCGGAGCTGACTTTGTGTACTCCGTCGGCACTATCTTTGTTGCGAAGATTGTGTTACCGCAAGAGCAGAGTCTTGCGGGAGGACTATTCCAGACTATGACACAGGTGAGAGCTAGAAATATCTGTCTTTTCATGTCGACGAAAATGCTGACTCGCACCCACGCTCTACAGATCGGAACAGCGTTTGGTCTTACGGTTTCCACGATCGTGTTCAATAGTGCCGTGGACACAGAGTCGGCCAAGCTCGGGGTATCGGTGAATTCGGCACCAGCGCAACTGCAAGGTTACAGAACCGCCCAATGGACTGCTGCTGCTTTCCCGTTCCTCGGTATGTATTTTACGTGTTTATTCATTTTATTTTGTTATTTCTTTGTGCTTAATGGTGTTTGTGCTGACTTAATTCTCCTTAGCCTCCATACTAGCGATCATTTTCTTGCGCAAAGTGGGCATCGTAGGACATAGAAAACACCAGGAGGAAGATCCATCTGAACAGACCATCACGGAGGAAGATGCGCACGCGGAACCTTAGATATCGAATTGATCCTAGACTATCCGGCCAAGATCGGGTTTCCTCACCCTCGGATTCACTGGACGTGCCCTACCCATCCTAACCTACCCACTAGACTACTGCATGACATATGGCGTCGTCCTGGTTACCGAGGTTATTTGACCTTCTGTGTATATGACCCGCCGTACGACCCGTACGAAGAGCTATGAAGGGACATGGACCGTTTAGCTATATCACATAACTTCGTCTTGCATATCCCACACTCGCATCGTTTTGCTTCGTTTCCTTTCGTTTCCGGTTCTTCACACACACAAGGGCAGATCCATAATACTCTAATTTAAATAGCCCCCAACGACGATAATTTATTGTTTATTCGTCTACCCTCTTGTGTATCTTTCGACCCCGTTGATCGTGTGTTGGTTTAGCCGCGTCGGCCCGGCTTTACATCGTCCTTATCCCAATATTTATTTATTTATTTACTTTTCTTGCTCGGCGGATGAGCACGAAAGGGGGATAGGTTTCGAACGTACATATGACAAGCCTCTGTGCGGACGCTGTCGACGACTAATCTAAGCGTACTACCAACATATGTCGTTTCGTTCTGACTCGATGGCAGCTGCTCTATGTTTCTTGTAGTATTCCCAACTCTGTCGTGATTGGAATACCTATGATACGTAAACACATGTTTTCGAAGTGGGCTGCCTGGCGTAGTTAATATGCCTGTTGTGTAAACCTGGAAATTAACTTGGGGGCGTTGTGCGGCCGCCGTGGCTTTGAGAGCTAGCCGAGTGTGCATGTACATGCATGTACCTGTTCTGTCAGGCTCACCTTGCCTCATGTCCGTACGGTCGGATACCAAACCACCGCAAGTGCCCTAGAATTATTTTCACTGCTCGTACTCCGAGGATTTTTGGTAGATAACACTTGGGAGTACACGTGTTATCCAGCTGCCGGGCCCAACGGAAGTTTTGATGCATTCACGTGCGACTCGGAGTGGTATCGGACCATATGGTACCTGTTATTGTGCTCAGATGACGGTACATGCGTTAGATACTGATCGGTTGATCCCGCGGACGATATATATATCATGAATGTATGATCACGCCATAATAGTTGACTAGATCTGAGACTGAGCTCATCCAGGAACGGATTTAGGCGCAGGTTCGTGGCGCTGGCAAATCGAGTCCGTGAAACAGTTCACGTTCGATGGTAGATGCGGCGTGTGTCGTATGACGGAATGGCGGAATGGCGGAACATCAAGCACACGTATTCCCATCGTCTTTTTTTATTTATTTATTTATTATCTTTTGAGATCGGGCATCATCATGCGCGCTCATCCCGCCGCGTAGAATGTGTTTCACCTGCATCAACGCCGTACTTTTAATCTTGCAGTTAGAGTTACATCGGCTGATGCGCCTGTGATTCGAAAAGCGTACTGTGCTTGGCGATGGATGATAGATGCGTTACGAGCCGGTCAGGGGAAAGTCATTTACGAACCTTGTTGTAAACATCGCCGCCCACCGAGCGTTCTCCGTCAGTCAGGGCTGGTTTGGAAGTCCAGTGGGGAACGATAAGGCGCCTCGCGCATAAACCATCGTGCACCTGCCACACGCCCGACGTTTCTGATTTCATGGGAGAAATCCCAAAATGATGTCGATTCCCTCTACAACATCGATGATATCATGCCATGAGGAGTTGAGTTGGTTTGAGCCAAAAGTAGCACGATCATTGGAAATTTAAACAGATCGATCGACGTGGTACGGCGGGCTGGTGGTTTACCAGTACATACACCGCTGGCGCGAGGCATGTGCATCCTCTCTTCCCGGTGCGTCACCCGCATTTTGTCAGTCGACACACGTCATAGGAGTCTGATGAGGTCAAGCTGTGTGTTCTTGGAGCATGTTGGAGCAATGTGCCTCGTAATTGGATTATCCTCTCGTGCGTTTCGTTTCAACGCTTCGTTGATACAACCTTGTTCATAGTATACCTCGGGTGGGGTCAGATAAGTCAGACCTTGGAGATAGAGTCTTCTATTATACTTTATTAATGAAGTGTCGTACACGTACGGGCGTCTCGTCGAAATAGCTGGTTAAAAACAGTCTGAGGAAAAACGTCATGAGGTCGAGGATGGGTGTCACAGAACTCAGAAGGGGTTACCTCTAAGTTTCAACATTTTAGCGAATTGGATTGTGAAAGTGTCATCGTCCGCAGTGTATGGGCAAAAACTAAAATAGAATGACCACCGCAGGGGTCGAACCTGCAATCTCCTGATTCGTAGTCAGACGCGATGCCATTTCGCCAGGCGGCCGATATCATTATAAGCTAATGACAATATTGATACTGCGGTGGATTTGCGACTCTTCTGGAGATGCAGTCGAATTCATTTCATTTTTGGGACTTGGAGCTTGAAGTTTGAATTCTTCAGTCACGCACGGTGCGGGTGAAGACGGAAGAATCGAGTTGCAGTCTCATGTTGCGCTGGCCTGATCAAGCTCTGCCCAGGGATGCCCACTATTTTCGATTTCGGGTACCCACCTCAAGTCCACTTTGCGGACCTCAGCTGAGCTGTTATTAGTAATGGTACAAGCACGTGAGCCTCATACTACTTAGCCTGCGTCATACCACGTGATAAATATTAAATGTCCATCCTCTATAAATGCTCGATTGTGTCTCAATTCTTCTTTGTCTTCCTTGCTCCCTCCATCAGTCGCCCATAATCAGCCCAAATCACCTTTGCAGGACTCTCGTCATTCATCCGAAATGAGCGCCCGACAGGCCTTTGTACCTCGTGCGCCGTCCTGTGCGCCCTCGTCCGAACCCCGCCTACACCCGACAGACGCGCGCGAGAGGGACGGGGACAGTGACAGCTTTGCCAACGGGAACGGCAAAGTGCGATCGATCTCTGCCTTCTTGGGTCAGAAACGAGGCACCGGAACCGACACTGCATCGCAAGGAGCAGGACCGACACAAGGAGCAGGTCTTGGACGAGCGAATACGAGCACGAACAGGCGGAGCTTTGATGGGATTCGAAGGCCTCAGATGACACAGATGTCGATTATACCTTATCCGGCAACAACAGAACAGCTCGGTGCGGGAGGGCAGCAACCTGGAGCTGGGCAAACCCCGAGGAAGACCATGGGACCGGGAGCATTTGAATTTCCGAGGCCGATGACGCCGTTGTCTGCGCCGAGGGGTATCAAGAAGGGATTTGGAATGTTCGCGGAGGGCCAAGAGGACGAGACAACATCGAACGGGAACGTGCACGGAAGCAGTGTCATGCTCATGGGACCTGGGGGCGAGGTGGGTGTGCACGTTGGTACTGGGGCTGGAATGGGATATATGCGCGCGGTTGAGGGGTCTGGGGGTGCTGGGAGTGCAGGTGGGATGCAGTTGAGCTTGGAGCATGACATCGCTGCGCCAGTGCCTGGGTATGCGCTTGGGGGACTTGGCGCGAACCCGGGGCTCGAAGGGTGTGAGGTCAATGGAATATTTGCGCGTTCATCGAGGTCCTTGGATGCAATGACCGAGTCAGAGGTAGGTGTGGAAAGGATCAACGACTCGCAGAGAATCCTTGGGGGGCCGAAACGCAGGGTGCATTGCGAGGACATGGAAGGAAGCAGGGGATATACTGACGATGGTCACCAGCCCCAGGGATCCACAAAGAGAATGAGACAAGTGCAGCATGATCCGGATGTAAGTGACCTGTCCGCGCATTTGAGTATTTCTGGGTCCCTGCAGCATAATCATGGACAACACTAGGAATACTTTCCGATTTCGAGTCCTCATATTCCGCCGACGCCTCGACCACCGACTTCATCTGTCGATGTGCTGGACCCTTCCATTGTAGCGAATTCACTATTCGAGAACTTTGCGGAATACATCAGCCTCGAGGAGATTGAGGCGGAGTGGAAGCAATGGAGAGAATGCACGACAGAGGAATGGCTGAAAGGCGCTGATAGTGAGTTCTCCGATCCCTAGTCCAGTGAGGCTCATATGTGGCGCAGAAATCGCTCAGGAATACACGGACATATTAAACATGGTGCGTAGTGCTAACCTGATGCTCGTGTCTGATCGTATATGTTATCCTTGCTGGTGACAAAGGTCAAGGATCACCTGACGTAGGTTTCTTGCGTCTATCATTTAACTGCAGTGGTGCTGACCTACGGTGGAGGGAGAAGGTCATGGCGTATGCGAGCATGATATCGTCGGTTGAGGAAAAACGAACGGAAGTGACTCGCAATATCGAGATCATCCAAGAAAAAGGGAATACTGTCCGGGAGAACATGTCGAAACTGGGAACGAAGAAGTAATGCATGGGGTGGCGATCCTAAGTGTGGTCCCAGTCGTTCATTTAAACCGCATTGATGACCAAGGTAATTTGGACGACCGGAAGCATAGAATTGGACAGACGTGATCATGTGTTTTTCGTTGTACATGCTGCCTGTTTGCTTACTGCCCCAAGGCTAAGAAAGATTTGAGTAATGTTTTCTGATCTGCAACATACTGTTATTCTCCACCGAGGAAAGTGTGGCCGAATAGGACGCAAGAGAAGCGTTCGTCGACTCGCCATAAAATCAATGCACGTGACAAACGAACCGCGTCGGCTCTTTTGTTCCCACAGTGCACTTGCTCCCATCTCTCTTGGAGACCCTCCTCTCCATTCTTTCCTGTTCTTTGCTTTCTTTCCTCACGGTCACCAACGTTTCTAACGAAAATTACCGCCCCAATAACACTGACTTGTCAGGTCTGTGGCTTCTTTCTTTTGATCCGGCAGATCCAAACCCAGTCCGCTTCCCTTTGCAGAGTCTACACATTCCCTCGTCTACTTCACCATTCACAAACGGCCCCATACACATAGGCCGTTCGCATTGTTCATTTCGCATATAATCTCCTTCTGTGCTCTTATCTCTCTTTGCTCCACCACGCTATCACTTGCCACTCGAGATGGCAGCGACACAGCAATTACCTTCGTGGATGACGCTCTCGACGATAGTCATCACCAACTCGAATGGGCAGCCCATTGCGACGAGTACGACGACACTGGAGTTGCCATTGACGTACTACGGGCCCAGCGTAAGTATTCTATCTTTATGATTTTTCCTGCACTTTATTTCCTATACCCTCGCATTTCCCTGGGCGAGGCTCAGTTTAGAGCAGTGCGCTGATTCGTCGGATGCCTTGGGGCGGAATTCGAATAATTGAAAGATTGCAATCAGGGTTGTTGTAGTGATGACTGATATGTCGCTCTTTGTAGATACCCCTTGGAACAGACGGGGCCTGGACCTGGGGAGGTCTCACTTCTCCTGCGTCGTCCCCATCCACGTCCTCCACAGCGACACCTACCACGACACCCTCTACTTTTACGTCCCCTTCCCCTTCTACCCCTACATCCACTTTCGCCACGTCCACTCTCACCACCTCCACTGCGTCGACGACACCTTATCCCTACTCTTCTTCTTCAACCCTCTCGACAGGCGCGATTATTGGTATCATATTTGGTGCTATCGTGGGCTTTAACATCCTGCTCCTTATTTTCATTTGTTTTCTTCGCTATCGTGCACGGAGACGTCGCAATCCACACCACCCAACACCAATCTGGACGCACTGGGAAGTCGTTAGCCCTTCGGCCCCTCCCCACGACGACGAGAGACCCGCCGGTGTTGGCTCTCCACGGGACAGTGGGGAAGAAGCTGACTCATTCCTCCGACGGAGTCGGGGCGCCTCTGGACATGCCAGTACGAGTGGCCGCCCCGTCGCTTCTCTTCCCCCTGGTGCCGCACCTCCGCAGATCGTTGGAAGTACTGGTTCAGGCGATTCAGGACACACAAGTTCCTCTGCTGTTACAGATTACGGCGTCTTGCTTCCTGGTGGTGGACCCATCGGCCAAGCTTACCGTGATGATCCTCATTTCCCTGCGCGACCAAGCAGCGAGATTACTGGATACATAGTGCCCCCTGGTCAACTACTGAAGATCGACGATGAAGAAGAGCCATCGGGCCCACCGCGTATGTATGGTGTTCAACGGCCCAGCGATCTCCAGCTTCCTGAAGTCTTTTCACCCCTTCTCCCTCCACCGCCGCTTGACGTGGACCGTTTATCCGTTCGTAAACCTTCCTCCCTAAACGACAAAGAAAAATCTCTCCGTAGTCTCTCCTATCCTGCAAGCGACACGGAAGACCCCAAGGTGTACACTGCACGTCGAGTCAAGGTAAAGGAGCTCGGCCCACGCTCCCCGACCGAGGAGACCTCTTCCAATACGCATGCGGATGACGAGCCCGTTCCTGGACCTAGCAGTTGGAGGAATAGTTTGGGGCTTAGTTCGATATCGAAGCTGAGAAGGAGTTGGTTCGGGGGTTCGTCGTCACGGGATACCTCCAAGTCGTCTGGCGGGCGTGTACGCGCCGATGATGTAGAAGTCAGCCAATCGCTCTTGAGCGTACCGCGTGTTCGATCCCGGGCCGGTCTTGGTCTCACTATCGATGGCGAACGCCCCATGTCATCTGTCAGCGCCAAGAGTGCCATGTCCGGCAACACAATATATCACGATGCCGTGTCGCGCCTTGATACCCCTGTTTCAGTTCCTTCGCGTGCAATGACGCCTGCAAGCGCGCGTGGTCCAGCAAACGAGCTCGTTCCTCCTGTGCCAATAGGGGCACCACCTGCGTATGCTCTCAGTGATCCTTATGACTCCATAGGGAGGCGGTTAAGCTTCCCTTATTCCCAAGGAGTGGATGTACTGGATCTTCCTGTTCCACAAGCTGCTTCTCCTTTTGTTGCCTCTGGAGGTACATCTACGGCAACAAGGAATGTAGCTACACCTCCAGGACTTGGCGACTCACAAGTGCGGGCATGGCGCGACTCGCTCTCTGTCATCACTGGATCTTCGAACAACGCAAGTGTCACGATTGACATGCTCGACGCTGAACCTCCAACGGCAGGGGAAGGGTGGAGATCGATGGCAGGTTTGCTCGGTACTAGTACGGGCGAACCTGGTCCCGACTCAGGCGAGCGACGGGCAACATTTGGTACGGTGAGTTTACTCTTAAGGGTGACATCTGACTAATTACTGAGCTATGTGCTCGACAGCCTCAGATAGTCCACCAGCCTCATCCGATGCACTCTGACCAGGGTTCGCTGCATTCGATGCACTCGCCCTTGAGCCCATACCCGCGCTCTTCTGGTTCCGCACCCGTGTCTTCCAAACATTCCCATGTCCTTCTTGGTTCCAACTCCTCCCGCCCGTCTGCCCATTCTCGCGTACAGACTGTGAGCTCAGGTTCTATTCGTTCGGGTTCCCTTTCTTCGTTTGGTCGCCGGCAAGGTGGTCCCATCTCTCCTTCTGTTTCGGCATTTGGAGGAATGACTGAATCGGGTCGACTCTCAGCCCTGGATGAGCTCCCGTTACTGGCCTCTGAAGGACCGAACCGCGTGTCGGTATTGGGACCCATGCCCTCATTTGCACAATCGACGATGGCACCGACGATTCGGAGTGTTGGTGCAACGACCATCTCGGACGATACGGACGTGACGCGAACGACGACAACGACGTTGACTGCTGGTACGGAGGCGACCTCGGTGAACAAGGACGGTCAGGAGGATGAGTTGTCGAGGTTTCAGTTGGGAGCGTTTGATTTCGAAAGAGTGAGGATATAAGTGGTGATTTTCTTCTTTTTTCTTTCTTCCTTTTTGGCATGTGAACGTTTTGACACGTTCGTCTTTGTTTGCGATACCCCCCCTCCCCTCCGCGCCGTTCATCATGCATGCTTGCGATACCTCTCTTCCCTTCCCGTTTGTGATTAGCTCATGACTTGCTCTTACGACTGACAATGTGAATGTGACGACGCGATACCTCTTACCTCTCTACATTGTTCATGCTACTTTTCATGCCGATGATGATGATTGCTTGTGACCTGTTGTGTGCCCTGAGCGAGATACACTATGATGAATGATGTTCGTCTGTGGGAGGGGAACGGAGTCTCCATGAAATGTGTTGTCCAAATATCAGCCCTCCTGTCTTCAGGTGGTGCAGAGGAGGTCGAGCGAGGTACTCGTCATACGACCTCGAGCTCAAGCTCAAGTCCGAAGTAATGTCTTTTGGTCGATTCATCGAACCATGACGATGGCTCAGTTGTACTATACTTGGGATCTCGGAGGGATATGCACCCGTCTTATCTTGGTCCTTTGACGTTGACAAGGACCCATTCTCGTGGTTGGCCAGCCCAGACGAAAAAAAATTGCATCGCTCCAGGCTACAGGTCTACTGGTTACGAGGAGCTGTACTTGGCTCTTAATCATAACGAGAGCTTGGACGACATCTTTGCATTCAAGGGTACCGACTATGGCCAGATGAGGCTATCTGACCCGACAGCCCTGCTATGCGATATGTGAATCCAGCGAGTTGCTGTGGCAATGGCGTTGTTCCGCACTGCGACCACGTCGTGATACCTCGTGGGAATGAATGACGGACGACCTACGGAGCAGGGTCAGGTCAACGCTATCGATGTAGGGGGGGCGTGGTCACACTATTGGAACGTTTTTCGACTTGTAGATACTTGAAGTATCGTCTTCATCTTCAGGGGGTCGTAAGCTTTACTCGAGAATGTTACCATTCATACCGATCTCGAGATTGGGGTACGTCTTTCTGCTGTGATCCAGGTGAGGGATATCTGTCGTGAACAAGAAATAAAATGTTTCTTTGCGTGATTCGAAAAAGAGGTTTGGAATAAGCGCCAAGGACACGAGGCGGAAAGTTCAAGAACGTGTTTATGAAGCGACTTTGCGCAGGACGAATAAACCGAAATACCTCGTTCTCTCACCGCTTCAACACCACGACTGTGTACCATTGGTGAGGATGTCGACGACAAATACCGGTGCGTAGTGGCTCCAAAGAGTGACTTGAGCGACGCTGACCATTCAGTAAGACCAAGCGAGGGTACTTGACACCGGTAGCGGAACAGTGTGGGCAGTCGCTTTCCACCCCGACGGAAAGCATCTCTTTGGCGGGACGGACAATGGAGTTCGATGCTGGCGACTTGCAGATGGTCAAGAGGTAGCAAGGCAAATGGGCACGAGCATTGTGCAAGGCATTGCTGTGTCAAGGGATCACCAGTGGATAGTGTGTGGAACTTCTCATGCAGGGGCAACCGTGTGGGATGGAGAGATGCACAAGAAAGTCATCCATGTGGAGGGCACAAGCACGGTGTATGGGGTCGACGTCTCTCCAGATTCAACCAGGTTTGCCACTGGGACCGACCGAGACGGAGCGAGCATTTGGAGCATCATGAGCGGGAAGCGACTCGTTGGCCCGCTCCGACATGACAATATGGTCAATGCAATCCAGTTCTCCCCGACTGGCGAGCACATCGCCACTGCCTGCGAGCGGAATTTTATGTGTATTTTCGACAGTCACACCGGTGACAAGCTCGTCACCCTCAATGCTCGCTCACCGAACTGGCTGGGCACTCCACTTGCATGGTCAGGCGACGGCCAGCGAATTTTTGCTGCATCCAGTGACGACAAAATTAGGTCATTCGACGTGTCTACCGGGTCCCAGCTTGCGGAATCACAGATTCTGAATCTCCGTGGCGGGGGCGAGAACGTCCGCTCCATTGCCCTAGCCGCCAATGCCAAATTCATTGCTACCTCAGTCGCATTGCATTCAATCTCGTTCCTCGACACATCAACTCTTGAACAGATTGGTCCTGTCATTAAGGGGGTCGAAACTATACGGCCGATTGTGATATCTGTGGACAGTAGCCATCTTGCGGTTGGACAAGATGACGGGAAAATCATCATTCGTGATCTCAGCAAACTTCTCCCGGACTTGTATGGTCCTTTCCATGTCAGTAGTCATAATCATGGCACATCGTTATCCCCGTTCTACCAACGCTCACGAACTACATAGGTGCCCGCTAGTGAAGAAGCCAAGCAACCTTTGACATCGAGCGGCCATGACAACAAAGTCCCGGACTCTGACCCAGTAGGAGTTTGTCATTTTGTCATCACAGGAGTCGTGCTGACCCCATTTTGTACATACAACAGGAAGATCCTGGTAAACCTAGTCGAGTCAAGTCCGAGGGACGACACAGCGAAGGCGACGACGGTGATCTCCTCGAGGTATCAATTCATTCGTTCCCCCTTCGAAGCGAGTTCTCACAATGGCATAGCATGAGGCGCAGTCGAGCATCCCCGCCCTTAAATCATTCGACTACGACGAGGTTAGTGATCACTTTATCTTCTTCTTGCTCTCGTGTTGACGTTGCTGTAGTCTCTATCCATGGCTTCTTCCGACCATCACGGTGAGGATGAAATACCGCCGGTTAGCTCGTCCCATGCGATATCACGACAGCCGGATGCCCCACCAGTAGCACCCGTTCCAGAGGCGCGTGCACAGGAAAATGTCGACAATGTCGAGTCACCGCAACGCCGTTCGATATTCAAAAAGTGGTTTCAGAGAAAAGATAACGAAGTCCTGGCATTGCATAAGCTAGATCGACGTTCCCGAAAGTCGCGCGAGCCTGCGGGTCATCGATCATCGTCTCACTCCCCAGCGAGAGCGCGTGATAGACAGAAAGGACCTTCGACGATGGCTGCATCTCGACCTAAGACAGTGAGTGCTGTATAGACGATCGGATCCGTTGTGCTTACATATCATTCCAGCGAACGACCGCAAGATCGGGGAGAAGACGAAAGGTTTGTTGTTCCTCGTACTTTATGCAGAGTCTCATCACACGTCGCAGAATAAATCGCTTCCCAAGGCTGCTGTTCCCGAGGATCCGAACGCAGATACTTCTCGTAACGAACAAGATTCTGCTGGCGCAAACGAAACAGACCCAGTATGTTTTCTTTTCTGGGGATGGTAGAACTCGTCACGACAGCTCACGTCCTATTAGGCGCAACAAGCTCCCAATCCGCCTCCACCCTCTGCCGGAGACGTTCACCTGATGGTGCGCGTTACATTCATCTCACCTACATTGCTAGACTTACGGTCGATTAGCATCAACAAGAAACTGGCGTTTCTACCCTCTCAATTTCGTTTCCTACGTGGATGTTGTGTTGTCGCTCAGTCACACAAGATGGGGTGCATTGATCCGGGTGACTCAATGCAATACTGGAATAAATCGCGGTTCTTTGATTCGTAACATCTGTACCAGTCTGTCAATGGTCGCATATTCGCCCGATGGTCATTGACGAAGTCTATAGATACACAGGGGATAGGATTGGAAGACAGTGTTCGATCACAGCTGCTTCAAACCGATCCGCAAAGGTGTTTGCGGATGCTAGGTTGAACGGGTTGGAACATGACGAAGAGATGTCAATATTAATGGAAGAGGGGACAACCCAACTTCATCGTCAAGGTACAGTACATGTAAACCTTCCTTACGCTTTCCCTTGAGATTGAATGGCGAAAACGTCTCGAGGATCGAGTTGGATAGCAGTCGAAACGTTCACAAACGGGTCTGTATGAACGTAGATACTACGATCGACATTCGGTGTCGAATCCGTTCAGTCCGGCATGCATCGATCACATACCTGACTACATCACAACATCAGTCAAGAAACCGCCAAACGAAACTCACCTTGTTTGATAGCTCTGGTCCCTTGACGTCAATGAATTCGCCCTCGACTCATTGGTCACCGCCTTCGCAAGAAAGGCGTTACCACACCCGACGCAGCTTCGATCCCGCTATTCACCTTCCTGCCTAAGAGCATCTTGCATCAATTCAAGTACAGATGGATGCAGTGGAAGGATGGGGTATGCTAAAGGTCCCTAAGAACAGCAATCGTTTGGCGTGATTTCTTGGTAGGTGACGTATGGGAAGACCCCGGAGATTTACAGCTATGAAGGAAGTGGGCATGAGGGTCGAACGAACGGGAAGGATAGGACAGATTATTTCTGTGGAGGCGGCGCCTTCGGCGTCAGGGACAAAGGCGATATCAGCCCAAGGATAGGCTTGGCGGAGAGGACAAGGGGAGGGTAGACGGCATAGGTTATGGCCGTGGTCACACCCGCGTACAGTGACTTGGATGAATCTTTCCCTGCGGCGCGTCGTGAAGGTGTTTGTTGTCCGGTACTAGGTTTTGTCATTGACGTGTGAGTGACCAAGAGATGCTTTGGTCGACAGATACGATAGTGACATGGCAAGGGGCAAGATTGCGACAAAGAGATGGAACTGCCGACAAGTAATGAGTCCAAGCTAACGGACGGGTCGAATATCAACGAACAACGAGCCGTCGAGTTCTGCAGGGAAAACGAGTCCCAGCTCAAAGATCACTACCCGCCATTCAATATTAGTTCTTTGTATAGCTTGCAGTGCAAGATTGCAGACCAGCACGACAACGCGCTGAACAGCTCGCGCCGTCGGGTCGGCTGGACGATCGTCATCTGGAGTTCTTCACCGTATACCGTACAATGCACCAACGTCAGACCACCTGACCGCTGGGACCGTCGCGAATCCTTCTCATTTCGACGAGGGCTTAACGTTGAATTTCTGCAACTGCGACACGGAAATCGGAGGAGGTAATGCACGGTGGTGCAAGGTGGGATTCTGTCGACGCAGACGGATGTCCGTTCAGGAGGTATGCGACGGAGCCCAGGAGAGCTGGCTGATGAGCGATGCGAACGGTCGCGTAGGGCATGAAGGTGGTGGTGCCTCTGTCGTTGGTGCGTGAGGGGTCGAATCGATAACCATTAGGGTATTGCTGCACTCGGTTGTCATCTCCGGCGC
>JBBPLK010000168.1:0-28606 GCA_038089735.1 Exsudoporus frostii
GGATGTACAGGGGTGCAAGAAGGAACACGGAGGACAGAACGAGTGAGCTGAGGGCGTAACTGTGCTAGTGCAGGAATTGTTCTACGAGGAGGAATGGTAAACATGATGATATATAGTATCACTTGAAATAGTGTACATAATAAGGGGTGTGTCGCGGTTGTTTGGATCGCAAGCCAATGCCAAATAAAGACCAGCTTGGCAGCCAGTGCATGAATCACGGTCACAACGGGCCATTCCTCTCAAGAGTCAAGATCTTGACCGGGGCATTGAATAATGTGCCATGACTGCCATGACTGAGAGTCCTATACGTAGCTTACCATCCCTTCCCAGAATACGACGGGCTTCTCAACGGTCCTGATAGGTCATGGGGCCTCCCAAATTCCCAGGTTCATCAGGTTCGTGGCCGTTTAATAGCCGAATATCAACTTACGTTCGCACCAGCCAGAAAACATCAACCTGTACCACTACCACCTACACCATTCACAGGAGAGAAATGTCGTACCGGAACGACTTCCTAGCTATTCGACCTCGCAAGCAGCATTGTCTGCTGGACTCTTCCTCTTTACAACGCGCCGGTCCATCGACACGGACACGGCATCCTAGGATTCGTAGTTCAAGCTCACAGCTATCCTATGGTTGTTCCTCGCAAGCCGATCTCGACAATGCCAACCTTCTGGACCCCTTGGATGATATCACTCTTGACAGTGATCTGGACCAGCGTAGCGTATCATCTGCAACACTCCTCTCTCGTGCGTTTCTCTATCACTACCTACGAACCGGCTCTTGACTGATGGGCCAATACGCGTCTTCAGAATCTGATATCCCTGCTCGACTGTCAGAGTCACGTCAATCTTGCTCTCTTTACCCGTTACATGAACCTGGTCAAATGACTGCTCAGCGCACACAGAGGCTTCGCGCTCGTATTGCTTCCGTAATCATGTCAATACCTGCTACCTGTGAGGATGTCGTTGATATGGACGAAAACGAGCCGTGTGAAGCAGTCGAAGAACCACCGGTAGCTCAAGCGTCGAAGTTAAGACGCGTTTCAGGCCTCAGAGACCTTCGCCGTGCTTTCCGTGATGCTGATCACGGGCCAGCGCACTTCCCTTCCATCTCCTCGTTAGGGCTTTCAAAGGTCTGTATCGCATTCCTTAGTCATCTAACAGGAATTAACGGGTTCTCCAGGCTTCATACGAGCTCGGCATCCTTGCCGCCCCCACCCCACTGTCATCCAACTTGTCCTCTCGTTCTTCACTTCGTACTCTAGTGGACTTGGGCAATTCCCTGCCTAAGAGTTGTGCTGACCTGAAAACGCTATGCGAGTCGACACTCAGTTCTGTATCCACCGCTTCTCAATTTGCCACAAAACTCCATTCTACTCTCTCCCCGCTGTCGTCGCATACTTGCTTGCCCCCCGACACATCACAGCCAATATTCCCCAGAAAATACCCTGCTTATGATTCATCGATACCCCGATCACATCGCCACACGTCACTACACCTGGATACTCGCCCACCTCGGTCCCCCGGAGAAGCGGTCTGGTCATGTGCCAAAATTTCTCGGTCTGCAGTCAAGCGCGCCGCTCGACGCGGCCATCCCCCAAGACGAGTTTTTAGTACTCCGATATCATCCTGAAGGCGGATTTCTCTTCTAGGCTTATGATTATTTACGAACGTTACCATCTGCCATGGTTTAGCGACGTCACTCTCCTTAATGTGGTATTCGTCCGAGGTTTCACTAATTTGTACCATTGGCGTGGCAGCAGGGCTGTCACGATGCGGGCACACTACATTATATTATCGAAGGGCAACAAATTTTTTTTTTCCGACATCAGAGGACACATGTCGACATGAGCTGTCCGCGGGAGCAAACCCAAGTCGCTGTAATTTCATAGCACCCCCTTTACGGCAGCACGTGTGACACGTCGTGGCTGCCACGGCTCAAGTGCTCGTTTTGAACATCCCTCATCGTCAACCCATCTTTTCCATTTTACACCGTCCACATGGCTGGCATGGCAGGTGCACAAGTACCAAGTTCTTCGTTTGAGATCCAGTTACGGCTTCTTTGACACCTGTTCTTTTCTTTCTGTTTAGGACGACGCGTGGAAATCCAAGGAACGAGGGGAAGAAGCTAGAAATGTCCATGAAAAGGTAACCCTCTCCTCGTGGTGGCTGCGGTGACCCCCCTATAATGTTGACAGACCGACCTGGACTACAGGAGCAGGCCCAACTTTCTGCCATTCGTGCTCAGCAAGAGGGCGCAAGGAACACGGATCTAAGTGCCGACCATGATTTTGAAGGTGGCTTCGGTGGGCAGGAAGACCTCGAAGATCGCTACGCTACCACAAGCGGGGAACACTGATCGATGATCAATTGATTCCTCGCCCCCTGCCAGTCGTTCGTCAACTAGCGGTGCCCGTCAACCATTTCCCATTTTCGAGTAATAAGGTACAGTGGGATATATACTCAGGAATGTAAAATCAACCAAGGCAGGTTGACGATATTTAGAGTATATGATAGTATCAGTTCAGGAGTCCGTGACTCATAGGTATCTAATATTATCAAGAGCGAGAGATTCCCAAAAACAAAGCCGAACGTCCGATAACCAACCAATAAAATCCACCCAAAGAAAATGTCCAGAGGCGAAAACTTTAAGAGAATCTCTAATATCGTGGCACTCGAGGGGGAGGGGTGATTGTAGGCCTGGCGACAGCGCGGGCCGCATTTCCACTCTGGCACAAAGGTGAAGGAGGCGCTACACCCGGACCAATCCAAGGATTAAGGTAGCTACATGTCGCAATGGCAACCATCTCTCCAGCAGTGTCAGAGGCATTCTGCCATCCCTTCCCCGCGTTCGCGGTTGAGATAGACTTGCCAGAAGTGACGGTGAAAGTAGGTGGTGGCAACGTGGCGACAGCGCCAGTAGGAGTGTAGGAGGGGAGTAAAGTCACCGCTCCGGCATTACTGATAGTGGCGGGTGGCCAGGCGTACTCCTGAATGACGGAGGCCGCGACTTGACCCGCACCCGCTCCACCTGTTTGCCAGGGCTGAAGTGGTGGACTCCATATGCCTTGGTCTGCACATATACCGGAAGCTGTCCGGGGGTCAAGGGGCATCCAGCCATTTTGTAACCCAAGGGAATACGACCATTGCGGCGCTTCGACGACACCACTGACTGAAGAAGCACCAATTTTCCATGTCCAAAAAAACCAATTCTGTGTTATGTGGTTCATGATGGGGTAACTCGAACACAAGGTGAAAACACGTACCTGGAGAGCATCCATGCTTGCCATTGCAAAGTTCATGATGTCCGTCTTCATCGTGGTGTTCCAATCTTGCCAGTCATTCCATGGAGTGCAACTACCTATGACAGGCCAGGTGCCGGTGTAATTTCCCTCATAGCGTGTGCCGAGACCCACGCCATTGACCCACAATCCACAATCCGTGACAGCATTGCTGAATTCACCTGCACCTGAGAGACCGAAAGCACCCATTGACGTATTGAATTCCGAGGCCCAAGTGTTGCAAGGCGTCTGAGCGTATGATGACATTGGGGCAGCAGATTGTGTGCCGAAGCAAATATAAGGATGATCATCGAGAGCAATGCGGTCGGCATTAGGGAGGAAACCAGCCCATTCCGAAAGCGGAAAGAAGCCATCATGGAATGAAACATAGGGTCCATTCCCTTCCCCTATGCCAGACGCCATTCGGACGTCCTGATATGCCTGGAGATAGCTAAAATATATTAGTCGTACCAACTCGTAAGATTCGGCGGAAAACAACACTAACTATCTGGACAAAGCATCTTGGCCAACCATAGTTCCTTGAGGTTCGTTGGTAATTCCAAACATAACTACAACGTCACGATACTCAGGCTGGGAGATGAATTCGGCAATTATTCGAATGTAGTCCAAGGATCGCTGTGCATTTGCCAATCCCATTGGTCCATTGAGAACGTTAACAGAGCCGAGCTTTCCAGAGTGGTTCCAACCATTCTGACTACCAGGGAGGGCGTGGAAGTCGAGATTAATGCGAATGCCATATTTACGAGCCCACTGAATCGCCTTAAGGAAGTATCTATGATCTGTCAGCCCAAGAGAAGCATGTCTCTTTACGAAACTTACTGCCAAGAAGTTTTGGCGAGGAAAGGTTCGCCCGTACGGGTCTCAATGGCCCAATACGGAAGAGGTATTCTCACAAAGTTGAGCCCAGCACCTGCGATTTCCGCAAAATCTTGCTCTGTCTATCAAAAGGGTGAGAAAGAACAAAACACCGATTTTGCAAGACAATCTCTCACAATGAACGACTGATAATGAGCCTCTAACTGACTGAGACCACCGCTGGCAGTGTCTGCTGTCATGGCTTGACTCAAGGTCCATTCGTCAACGGCCTGAGGTGTCGTACTCTGATACTTTTCAAAGAGGGCAGGTGAACTGTGCCAACGACGTTAATGGTGCAGGGGTAAATTGGATGCGAAGAGACACTTGCATGAACTGCGGACAAGATGTTAGCTAAAACCGCGCCGCTGACACCGAAAACTCACTGGTTCTGTGACAAGCCAACCGCCGAGGTTGACGCTGTATTGGCAGACAGATGTCAGGCGGAGAAGATGAAATGTCGTCGAAAATGACAGACCCAAATATCCTATCGGTACCAAAATTAAACGATTGATTAAGAGGGGGTGTCCAGGAATTCGGTTGGGCGTTGTTGTTAAAGGGATCATTTGGATCCCAGTACCATGTACCGCCGAATGAATTTATGTAGGTGAAGGTGGTCCCATTCTCACTAGTGATGGTACTACCATTTCCTCCCGTGACTATAGCATTGGTGCTACTGCTAGTCCCACCCGATGCTGTACTCGCGGAACTTGCCGCGGTATTGTTGTTTGACTTTGGCTTGATAACCAAGAAGTACACAGGGAGGATAATTGCAAGGGTGACGACAATCGCTGCAGCGGTGGATGCGAACATAAAGATACTACGCTTTGACTTGGTGCGGGGTGAGGGATAAGCAGACCGTTTCTCCTCGAGATAACGAAGGGAGTAGGAGGGATCAGCCGTGCTAGAGCTCGGGTCATCTCGGTACCCGACGAGTTCTGCACCCGCAGCATCGGATTGAAGCGCGTAGACAGAGGAGTTTGGGGCGGAGGGTATGCTGTGGAACGTATTGTGTGATGCGACTGAATCGCGGTAGTCGCTATTACCGTCGAAATAGCGGGCGGCGGGGAGAAACCGCGGGGGTGTTGCACCCTCGGACATAGCTTCGGGGAAGGTAGTGAGTTCTACGGGATGCGTTTCAAAGCCTGGAGAGTGAGGAGAGGGGGGATCGTGATGAACGGAGTCTCGCGGGTCGTGTGTCAAGGGGTCGTAAAGAATGTGGGGTGAGTGAGGACCGTGGCTCTGAAACATGATGTAGGGTTGAATCTGAAACTTGGCTGAGCCACGATCAAAGTAAAATATACTGGCAAATGACGGTGGGCGTGTGACGCGAGGGAGCGGCCTCGTTTTGGTTTCTAGTCAGTGGCTTCGGATCAGGAGCACTGAGGAACGGATAACCTCAGCCCTGCCTTCGGCGGCCACCGCGGAGTTACACCGGAAATTAATTCAATATTTATGTACGCATACCACGTGACCGCGGCCCACACGACGCGACGCGTTCACTTGACCATCATCATCCAGCATGACCCGGACGTACTCTGCCCGCGCACTGAAGCGGCCAGCATCCAACGAGAACGTCCCTCCGCCCAGGAAGCGTCTCGCACCCTCCAAGTCCAAGCCAGGAGCACCCCGCACCAATCAGCAATCCCTCACACAGCTTCATTTTGCCCTCGACTCCTCCGTCCTCAGGACGTGCTCACTCTGCCATCTTTCCTACACAAAGGGTGCCCCTGACGACGAGGCGCTGCACCGCTCCCACTGTGGCCGAGTCCAGAGGGGCATGGAGTGGGGGAAAGAAGAGGAACGCGAGTTTCTCAGAGCAGGCGTGGACGAGGTTGCCACTAGTGTCAAGCTCAGAGATAGCACAAAAGGGCGCATCATCTGCTTCCCCGCGAGTATCGGTGGAAAGATCGGAACAAAGGTACTCTCATAATAGCATGCAGCTTATCATGTTGACGCCGTCCCAGCTCGCCCATTTGCTGGAAACCATCAATTTAGCTCTTGCGTCCCCACCTTTGACTGACTCAACCCTCAAGTCCTCCAAAGCATACCTCTTCCTGCTCCCACCAACATCAAATTCTCACCGAGAAAAGATCGTGGGCTGTGTCATTGCTCAACGTATCTCAACTGCCATGGCAATCGCTACGTCAGAAGCCACAATCTCAGACGGCACTCAAGACCCCCGTGGAAACTCTGATCTCTCTTCCTCCCACACGCGGTCCCTCGTAGCCGTCGACACGGGTTCCGGTCTATTTTGTCACCCCGGCCCACTACCAACTCCGCTTGGCATACCCCGCTTATTTGTCCCCTCGGCGCATCGGCGCCGAGGCATCGCATCTCAGTTACTATCCGCTGCTGCCGCTACTTTTATACATGGCTGTCCGCTTGATCCTACCAAAGGCCAAGTCGCCTTCACACAACCAACCGAGGGAGGCTGCGCCGTGATGGAAAAGTGGGGTAAAGGTTTTGTTCGTATCTACAAAGAATAGAGAGTGCTATATGTCTAACGGATCCAAGCGCGATTTAATTGTGCACATACATGAATGCTTATACCGATTAGTGTTATTTTTCTTATCTTTAAATAATTGGTAATGCTGTTCTGTACTATGTCTACGGATTCCAACGTATGTAGCATAGGTGCCTCCGGACATTGTACTCTTGTGATGAATTCAGTCGACACTGGATATATCGAACGCGAGGTTGGAACTCAAGTTAAGGGAGGAGTGGTAACCAGCAACAACTCTTGATTCTCGGAGGCGCAACATGATTTAAGGGACCACTTAGCAATACGACTATATCATAACCAGTCTTGCAATGATTGAAAGGCGAAGAACCAAGAACTGGCGTCTGGCTTGATCGGCTCTAGGTGACACGACGACCTCTAGATACCGCCACCCCCGTGCTTCGATTTCGCACAACCAGCGCTCCTGTGTAGTTACATTTCGACCTTTGGATTGCTGGGCAACTTGCTCGGAGGTGGCACGAACGTCTGTTTTGTCAAATCGTCAGCTAAGATCACGACGCGAGCCTGAGGTATACTTGCCCTAGCTTTGATACCACCCGCACTGGGCAATCGGGTGGACCCGTTGCTAACCCACGCATCCGCTTCAGCAGCAGCCCCACGGCCCTCACTAAAGAGATTCAACCCTGAGTATCTGCAATATATGTATATGCCACTCAGAACCGCTTACTTGATACCCCAAACAATAAGGGATTGCCCACGGCGACAATCCCCAGCAGCAAAAACGCCCTCAACATTTGTCACGTACTTCTAAGGGAGGTGTTAACTCTACTCGAGTGTAGGGTAATCATACGCACTTTGTTGGGTGTTTGAATATTCGAGCGTCCGTCCTGTTTCACACCAAGAGCGTTGATAACTTCGGTCTGAGGTCCAAGGAAGCCAAGAGCAAGGAGGACTAGCTGGGCTGGGAAGAATCTCTCCGAACCAGGAACTTCCTCCATCTTCCAGCGACCTCCAGAATCTTTGGTCCACTCAACGCGAACTGAGGTAATCACAGGCCAGTCAGGTGACAGCCAAATATCCATACAAGATACACACTGGTGTTCAATCCTTTCAACTTCCCGCTCTCATCCAAGACAAACTCTTTGGTAGAAATGCAGTATTCACGGGGATCTAAAGACAGCTTCAGTTACCAATATGCAGCAAGGTCATTACTCACCATTGCCGAAATGGGCTGCAACTTCAGTGTGTCCATAATCGGTCCTGAATATCCTGCATTGCACACCCAAAGTGAGCAGTGTGCATAACTAAATGCCAATACAACCCACCGAGGCCATTGTGGCCATGGATTGTCCCTTCCTCGGGAACCGGGTGGCTTGGGCAACAGCTCGAAGTTTGTCACAGACTTCGCGCCATGCCGCATGGCTGTGCCAATACAATCATTACCAGTATCACCGCCGCCAATCACGATAACATCTTTTCCTCTGGCATCCATGTAAGCACCGTTCTGTAATTCGGAGTCCAAAAGGGATTTTGTGTTCAGCTTAAAAAAGTCAGTAAGGGGATGACCGAAATGAAAACCAGCCTACCTGAAGAAATTCCATGGCAAAGTGGATACCGTCGACGTTTCGGTTGGGAATCTTCAGGTCTCGTGGCCAAGTTGCGCCAGTGCAAACGACGACGGCATCATTCTCTTCATGTAACGCAGCCGCGTCAACATTAACACCAACATGGGCATTTGGCACGAATGTCTTGTATAATATAAGTGACAGCAAAGGCAAATCGTATTCATGGTGGTGCTTACAATACCCTCGGCAGCCATGAGGTCCACCCGCCGCTGTACAATCGCCTTGTCAAGTTTCATGCTAAGAATTGTTCAGCAACGCAAGAGAACGTGTATTGATGTCGCTTACTTAGGGATGCCATACATCAGAAGGCCACCCATACGATCATTGCGGTCATATACGCTGACGAAATGACCGGCCTTGTTCAATTGGTCAGCGCAAGCAAGGCCTGCGGGGCCAGATCCAATGATGGCAATCCTCTTGCCCGTGCGGAACGACGGCGGGTTAGGGGCCATCCACCCCATCTCAAAGCCCTGGATTGCAATGCTCAGCGTATAAGCAGATCGTCCATGGTCAAGGCAACCTCACCTTGTCAATAATAGCACATTCGATGCTCTTGATGCCAACAGGCTGCTCGTTAATCCCCAAAACACATGCTCCCTCACATGGAGCAGGACAGACGCGTCCCGTGAACTCGGGGAAGTTGTTCGTCAGAAGCAGCCGATTCAGTGCATCTTTCCACTGTCCCTTGAAGACCAGATCGTTCCATTTGGGAATAATATTAGAAATCGGACATCCAGTGTCTGACTGACAGAATGGAACGCCACAATCCATGCACCGAGAAGATTGATACTTGAGTTCGCTTTCCGTAAGACGAGTAGAGATCTCTTTCCAGTCCTTGACTCGCTTTCGAGGAGGTCTGTACGCCTCGTTGACGCGCTGATACTTCATGAACCCGCGAACTTTATCCAGCTTATGAAGTCGTTGCTTAGTAGTCGATTCGTCAACAAGGGAATCCTCTATATCACCGACGGAAGGTTCATGGCGTTTGAAGACGTTAGTAACGTTCGGAGTAGTAGGCTCCTTGGGGAGTAGAATATCTTCGAGACCCTCGGAAGCGAGATCGACCTGACTAGCTGTTCGGGAAGGAATGAGATCAATAACGTTCAAGCGCATCTTCCCTTCCTTTTCTTTCGCAGCTTGCTCTTCCAGGACACGTTTGTAATCCAGAGGCATGACCCGGACAAAAAGAGGCAGGAGATGATGGAAATCGTGCAGAACGCGGTTGGCAACCTCTGAGCCAGTATAGTGACGATGGTCCTCGACAAGACTACGAAGAGAAGCAATCTCTTTGGGGTCCGTAACTTTGCCAAGTTCTACCATCTCCATGTTAACCTTGGAGGAGAATGTGTGAGCTGTGTCGAGAACATAAGCTATTCCTCCGCTCATTCCGGCAGCGAAATTACGACCGGTATTGCCAAGAACCACAACTCGCCCGCCGGTCATGTATTCGCATCCATGATCCCCAGTGCCTTCGACAACGGCGTTCGCACCAGAGTTTCGAACAGCGAAACGCTCCGCAGCGACACCTCGAATGAATGCTTCGCCTGATGTCGCACCGTACAAGCAAACATTGCCTATAATGATGTTTTCCTCTGCTTTGAATGTCGACTGCTTTGGTGGGTATACGATAAGGCGTCCCCCGGAGAGGCCTTTGCCAACGTAGTCATTGGCGTCACCTTCCAGCTCAATCGTGATTCCGGGAGCGAGGAATGCGCCACAGGATTGGCCAGCAGACCCGCGCATGCGAATGTGGATAGTATCCTTGGGTAAGCCATCTTCACCATACAGTTTGGAGACACGATGAGACAGAGAGGTGCCTAGAGCACGGTCGGTATTCGTCACTTCGCACTCGATGTGAACAGGAAGACCCTTGGTGAGCGCGGGCTCTGATTCGTCGATAAACTTGTTGTCGAGGCGGATGTAAAGTTTGTGGTCTTGCTGACGAACACGATACGTGGCTGCGCCAGGGCGCATTTGCCATGCGGGCTTGAGCACGGCGGAGAGATCAAGATTAGCAGTCTTGATCGTACGGAGTTTCTCGTCGATCTTGAGCATGTCCGCACGCCCAACCATCTCGTTGATAGTGCGGAACCCGAGCCTCGCCATGATCGTACGAAGTTCCTCCGCGAGGTAGTAGAAGAAGTTGATAACCTGTTCAGGCTGACCGGCGAATTTCGCCCGAAGCTGAGGATCTTGTGTAGCGATACCAACAGGACAGGTATTCACTGAAGGAAACGGTAGGCAGGAGATGCTGAGCACAGGAAAAAAAGACTTACAATGACACTTGCGCATCATAATGCAGCCCATTGCAATGAGAGGCGTCGTGGCAAAGCCCCACTCCTCTGCGCCAAGCAAGCAAGCAATTGCTATATCACGACCAGTCCGAATCTGACCATCCGTTTGAACGGTTACGCGACCCCGGAGGTCGTTCAAAACGAGTGTTTGATGCGTTTCTGCGAGGCCAAGTTCCCAGGGTAGACCAGCATACTTGATACCAGTCCATCGGGAGGCACCCGTGCCACCATCGTGACCAGAGATCAGGATATGATCTGCCTTGGCTTTTGCGACGCCACTGGCGACGATGCCTACACCGACTTCCGAGACAAGTTTCACCGAGACGCGCGCGCGAGGATTCGAGCATTTCAGATCGTAAATAAGCTGCTTAAGGTCCTCGATAGAGTAAATATCATGATGGGGAGGGGGGGAGATTAGGCCAACACCAGCAGTCGAGTGACGAGTGCGAGCAATCGAAACCGAAACCTTGTGACCCGGGAGCTCACCACCTTCGCCAGGCTTTGCGCCTTGTGCCATCTTGATTTGTAGTTCGTCTGCATCGGCAAGGTAGTTGGACGTGACGCCAAAGCGACCGGAGGCAACCTGTTTGATCGCAGATCGCATCGTATCTCCGTTAGGGAGGACTTGCGACCTTTCCGCATCCTCCCCACCTTCACCAGTGTTCGACTTTCCGCCAAGTCGATTCATAGCGACGGCTAGAGTAGAGTGGGCCTCCATGGAAATCGATCCGTAAGACATGGCTCCTGTAACGAAACGCCGGACAATCTCATTCCAGGGTTCGACTTGTTCAATAGGAATTGGCGTCGCGTTTTCTAGTCGGAAATCAAGCAAGCCACGCAAGTGGATGCGCTTGGCCTGCTCGTTGGCGTTACGAGCATATGCATCGTATGCCCCCTGGTTCTTCTCCCTGACGGCGTCTTGCAAACTGGCAATGCCCACAGGATCGTTGATGTGGGCCTCGCCACCATCCCGCCAGTGATACTCGCCTGACTCAGGCATACCAGATGGTAAGATGGTCTCTCGGGAAGGCCAGCCACGTTCATGAAGCTCAAAGGCATCGAGTGCTAGTAAATCAAATGTCACACCCTGAACTCGTGATGCAGTCCCAGTGAAGCAACGTTCCACCACTTCGCTGTGTAGGCCGAGGGCTTCAAAAATCTGGGCCCCCTTGTATGACTGGAGAGTAGAAATACCCATTTTCGACATAACCTTGAGAATTCCATTGTCGATAGAGTATTGATAGTTGGTAATCAGATCCTTGACAGACTTTTCACCACCCTTGATGCTGTAAAAATGTGTCAATTCTCGCCGAAACACAAAAGCCTGTGCTTTGTCAACTTACAGCCCTTCTCGACCAACTTTATGTATTGTTTCAAGCATCAACCAAGGGCAAACGGCATCCGCCCCATACCCAACGAGAACGCAAAGGTGGTGCACTTCGCGAGCCTCGGCTGTCTCGACCATTAATGCAACCTTCGCACGCTTCTTTTGCAGCACGAGGTGATGATGAACCCCACCACACGCAACCAACGCGGACAGAGGTACACGAGAGGGCCCAGTGGCGCGATCGGACAAAATAATGACTTTGATACCGTCCTCGATGGCCTGTGCTGCCTCGCTGCAGACGCGTTGTAATGCTAGCTGATATCCGGGGATGCCTTCCTCCTTCTGGAAAGTTATGTCGATTGTGATTGATGGCCAGGTAACGTAGGCGGCCTTCAGGTGTTTCATCGCACTCATTTCCTCGAGAGACATCAACGGAGAAGGAAGAAGAATGCGGTGGCACTGCTCTGGCTTCATCTCCAGAAGGTTTCCCTCGGGCCCGACGTATGCTTCAAGTGACATGACGATGTTCTCTCGTATTGGATCTATGGGTGGATTGGTGACCTGGGCGAATAGCTGACGGAAATAGTCATAAATGATACGAGGTTGCGTGGCCATTGCTGCTATGGGTGCGTCGTTCCCCATGGAGCCCAACGCTTCCTTGCCGTTCTCGACCATTGGAAGCATAAGAAGATTGAGCTGTTCGACCGTGTAACCAAACGCGAGGAGTTTGGGATCGCTACTGAGCGGGGCATCGTCGATGACGGGATCGATCGAGACATTGCTGCGAATTACGCGCTTAATGATGTTTGGAACATGCAGAATATGAGCTTCGACCCATGATGCGAAGTTTTGCTTGGAAGCTGTGTTCCGTTTGAGCTCCTTGTCATCTACTATCCTTCCTTCGAGTGTGTCAACGAGAAGCATGCGACCAGGCTTTAGACGGCCTTTCTGTACAACCTTCTCTGGAGGGATAAAAACTGCACCAACTTCAGAGGCACACACCATGATGTCCTCATTGCTGACGACAAAACGACACGGCCGCAAACCATTACGATCGAGATTAGCACCGCAATAACGGCCATCGCTGAAAGTAAATAGGGCAGGGCCGTCCCAAGGTTCTTGAAGGCAAGCAGCCCAGTTATAGAATGCTCGCTTTTCGGGTTCCATGTTCTCGTTTCCTTGCCAAGCCTCGGGAATGAGCATCATGACGGCCTCTGGCAACGTGACGACACCATTCACGACAAGTAGCTCGAGTACGTTATCGAAAGCAGCGGAGTCAGACCCCCCGGTTTCGATGATGGGATAGAGAAGGTCGAGCTGATCACCGAAGCTCGTTGAAGAAATTACACCTTCACGAGCCCTCATCCAATTTTTGTTGCCACGAACGGTGTTGATCTCGCCTAAAATGACGCATTAGATCATACCTGATACTTTCGAGTAGAATAAATGCTGACCATTGTGAGCGGCCCACCTCATTGGCTGGGCACGATCCCATGAGGGGAAGGTATTTGTAGAGAAACGGGAATGCACCAAAGTAAAGTGGGAGCGGTATAGGACGTGATTGAGGTCATGATAGTAGTTGTACACTTGGGGAGGCGAAAGCTGCCCTTTATACACGATGTTCTTCGAGGATAGTGAACAGACGTAGAAGCCCTTTGCAACCGTACTTTATATACAAGAAAGTCGAGACGTTGTTGAGCGAAGTTCATTACTTTGAATGGATGAGAAAGGACAAACATAGTATGAGTGGCATGCTTGCGCAATACGTAAAGCTGTCGTTCGAACAGTTTGGCATCGAAAGGCCCATTCTGACATGTAGTACCGTCGCCATAGTGGTCACGAAGAACAACGAAAGGTTGGTAAATCGCTGGCTCCTTGCTGCTGGCGGCAGGACCTAGGATGGTGCCGTCTGTCGGAACTTGGCGCCAGCCAAGCACACGAAGAGACAATCCACTAGCAATGTTGGAGAAGATCGCTTGGAAGTTTTGAAGTTGGATAGGGTCATTGGCCTTGAAGAAAACGTTTCCGACAGCGTACTCGCCCGATTCGGGTAGAACGCAGCCGATCTCCCTTTCAGCCTCTCGCTTGAAGAAGAAGTGTGGGATGCCAGTCATGACGCCAGCACCGTCGCCATCGCGACTGTCAGCCCCAGTAGCACCGCGATGGGTCATGGCACAAAGTAGTTGACGGGCATCCGAGACGATTTTGTGGCTTTGCTCTCCTTTGATATGACAGATGAAGCCTACACCGCAAGCATCTTTTTCATACTCTGCGAGATAAAGACCTTGATCTGCGGGAAGAGATTGATCCCAAGAGTCGGGATTGCGTTGGACAGCATGAAAGCCAGTATCGGTTAAAGAAGACGTCTCCGAAACCAGAGGGAGCTGGTGCGAGACGTCCGGGTATGCCATAGAAAAAGAAGTGAGGGCAAAGAGGGAAAAGGTTTGAGATGATGATAAGCTACTTAGGATGCTCCGGCCGATTACTCGGAGGCGGACCTCCGTCAATCCCGCCGGACCTCCACTATACAAGCTTATGTAATCGTGCGCACCGGATCAGCGACTCGGCCCTGACATCATGTTATGTAGGTGCGCATTGAATTGACGGAGGTCCGCCTCCGAGTAATCGGCCGGAGCATCCAGCTTACACCAAAGTCAAAGAAAAAAAAGTTACTAGTCCAACTTACATCCCCTGAGGACGGAAATTACAGGCAACGACGCATCAACGCTAGCATGGGCCATCAAGCCCGAGGCCCGCTGGAAAAAAATACAGTATTTTCTGCACCAACCCGCAAAACACTCGGGCGGAAATTACTTACAAGTACCCTAAGGGATGCGATACTTCCAGAATATTGGGCTGTGCGTAATACTCCCCAGGACACTACATGCGGTAACGCGAAGAAAGACCCTACTTGCAGGTAAAGGCGAGGTTGCGCCCCACGAGAGTAGCACTGCCTCGTGGAGGTCGTGGAACGGGGACCGTTTCCCCTGAACCTCGTGCCCCAAACGCTCGTTCTGAGCCTCGAGCGCCGTGGCGAAGATCTGACTTGGCCCTCGGAACCGGACACGGCCGCACGACACGACGACAGCCAGCGCGTGATGTCCATGCAACGATGAGTCAGTACATATTTGCCGATGACGGTCTAGTGCGTTTTTTTTTCTACATTGGTGTGATAGTCGCGTGACTATGCCCTACAAGCTGACGTTTCTGATATTACAGTGCGGTCACGACTCGAGCACATACTTAACATGTTTCCAGCTGGGGCTGAGGATCTTATACTTGTCAGTCTAAAGTGGCAGGTCAATTTACATCTCGCAGTACGAGACAACACGCGACTCTAATAGACGATGTTCCAGATGAGAGAGCGAGATCATTGACGGGCTACTAAGCATACACCAGCCTACCACACCGCGGAGAGCCGACTAAAACCCAAGAAGCCAATCACGGGTGAAAATAGAAGGTGACGGAACTCCCCACAGTTATTTTCCTCGTCGTCAGTGCAACACCGAGCTGTGCAACGAGATCAACAAACAGCTCATCGGAGGCCTCTTCACCCAATTGGTGGATTAATTCAACTTTGACCACAAAAAGGAATCATCCCTCGTTTTGGAGAGATAAATTTGGCCCTGGAAGGCACTCAGGGCACGGAACAAGTTCCTCGCCCATGGCCGAAACGAGTTCTAAAGCTGAACACGAGGCAAATTTGATACAATTGCCTATAGCATACGAAGTTCTCATGCGGACTTCATCAACACAGCGAAGACACCAGCCTTCAGATCACGTCGTCCAAAGATGGGACAGGGCATCATGAAATAACCCAAAGATGCTACGCGGAGTTTGTAGGGACCACACCTGCAAGTTCGAATGGAATAGGAGTCATCGACTTCTACTAGTAAATTACCAAACTTGGAAACGCGTGAACAGTCGAATGGTGGGTATAGACCGAGGAGGTGGATGTGATGGATCAAGAGACGCCTGTCTCTTGCCTAGATCTCTTCTAATGGATCACAGGAGATATCGAGGGGGTCACAGGAAAGTTGAGTATTTCCACTCGAACCACTTATTTTCCGGTAATCGTGCTCGATAAAGCAGGACCTATCAATGTTCAGCTTTCTGCCTCTTAACCGACTAAAAAAATGTTCCTATACTCAGAATCATAGAATTTCAACTGCGAATGTTTACTTTGCAAACTAAAACACTGTGATTCGATTCATCAGTTCCGTAGAACTGGAGAGGTAATACAGAGACCATGGACTGATGCAAGCACTCAAACCGAAGAACCATCCGGGCTGAGCCGAAGTGTCACGCATCATGGGCCAAGAACGTCCAAGGGCGATTGCCGAGATGACTTCATTCATGTTCGTACACCCATTTTTATTCGATCACTAGATGCTCCTCCAGGCCAGGGATACATGTCCGTACCCCCTTGATATGGAATCAACCTGCCCCATCGTGAAGCGCACAACACACTGCAGCTGGATGAAGTATCTCGATGAACGGATCATTTGATAACAAATGTTCGACGTACCCTTGTGATGCCCATTATATTGTCGGACAGTCTCGCCCGAAGCCATCTCCCAGAGTCGAGCAGTGTGATCCGAGGATGCTATTGACCAATATGCGCCAAGAATTAATGGTCAAGTTAGATCACGTTTCTCACCTGTAACTAGATATGCAGAGTCCGCACTAAAAGCACAGTCCCACACCCATCGTTGATGTCCTTGGAGTACTTTCTCCTGCTTCAATTCATAATTCTGAGATATTGACCATATCTTCACCGTAGTATCTGCAGAACATGTGGCGAGATACCTCGTGTATCCGCATGAGCCCCGGACGCATGCAGAAAGGGGACTCGGATACATAGCTTACCTAACGTCAGGACTTAGAAGGACGCGGGTTATATACTTTTTATGCGCGCTGAACTTGGTCACGGCCTGGTATTTTGGGAGTTCAGATTTCTCTTCGTTAATCTTCCAGACGTAGCATTTGCCCTAATTACGGAATGATGAGCGTTCACTCAGCCCAAGCATTAGACCCATGCCTTATTATTTCCAGCAACCAAACATGATCCATCAGAGGCCAGACTGACAGACCTGATAGGCACATCGCCGGCAGGAGTCTTGTATATGTGCGTTAAGGGATCAGAAGAGTGGAGATAAACTGACCTACCAGTTCATGAGAACAGAGATTTTCAGATAAGTCCCACTGTTTGATGCATCCGGCCTGATCGCAGGAGATGAGCTCTCCTTGATTAGGATGGACGCAAACATCATTGACTGAACACGTATGCATTAGCGTCATCTAAAGAGAGCGATATGATAAGATGAAGCTACCAGGGGCACCATTGTCATAAGTGCGGTGCACTTGTGTACTCCTAAAGCGATAGATGAAGAAACGCCGTAGACCTAATGGACTTGGAAGTGGATGAGTACCTGAGGTCCCATATCCTGATAGTGCCATCTTCACTACCAGTAACCAACCATTTCCCTTCACTGTGGAAGGAAACGGAGGTGACATTCATGGTGTGAGCATCGAGACAGGTCAGCTACGAGTTGCATACTTCAATACGTGGGCTACGGAGATGGGGGGGACCAACCGGGGTGGAGGAAGTGCTAGCGATTTCATAAATGTACACCTTCTTGTGGATCGCCGCAGCGAGTAGACGCTTGCTAAGAGCCGGTACGTGAACGAGACCCACAAGGAAAGAGCTGGATTACTCAGGAGAGATGGCGAGACGATTTACTTGCTAATGACGAATCCAAGTATGACCTGACGTGCCCAATGTACTGAAAAGACGGTGCTCACGCCAGATTCCCCCGACCTTGCGATGGTGCGGGAGCAAATCCCACTCCAAGCTTCCCAAAATCTGATTTCATGGTCGTACGAGCCCGTCACTAGAATGACTGACATTCTGTAGTCGATGATAAATGAGGGTTCTCAAAAACGTTGCAACTTCGAGTTGCCCGATCGGAGACTTCGAATTTTCGACGAATTATTTTAGTATTAAATCGGGTTTTCTGAGCTCCGCTGTTTCCCACGCACTGCAAAAATTATACCCCTTCATTTTGCCGCCTCGCGTTTCTCTTCGGAAAGTTGCACACGTATGTACATGATCCTCACTTTCAGGATCCACCAACAGTCTGGCTCTGAAAGGTCCGTTCATTAACAGAGCTCCGCTCAGATGAAATCACTGGGGCCAGGCCGAGGATCAGGTCCGGCTGATGGAGATGGCAACGTGTGCGTAATTGGATATGTCTGCCACGCGTCACTCTACCATCATTTGCTTCATCGCGGGGTGGGCTCGTGGAAACTCGAGTGCTTGGGGACCTCAAGCACTATTACGTCCCTTCCATGATGCCGTTCTGCCTCGACCTTCACGAATTCATACATTTCATAACTCACAGCTAAGACATTGTCGCATTTGATTTACCAGGCATCTCAAACGCGCACTCAGTCTCGCGACGAGCCGTTGTCCGTGAATTAATTGAGTTCGGCTATTGCAATCACTCTGGCTAGTAATGTATCGTTACAGCCGTTCTTCGCAAACCCAATAAGCGACATTTCCAGATTTCCACAGCAAACGACTAGCCAGGTTGCCAGAACAAATTAGGCACGTCCGTTCAGTAGGTCCTATCACCGACTGCTCCCCTCTGGTTGAAGTAATTTTGAGATCGAAGGAAGCCAGATCTAACACAACATCCAGAGGTTTATAAGGAGAGTGCAACCCACCAGCCAATGGCACCCAACGTCCTTCAGAACCCGCCGTTCCCTACCTACTATTTTGGCTATGAACGCCTTCCCCGTAAGTCGCCACTTCACTCCTCAGAATGCTGTTGACATATGGGCCGAGCCTAGAACGGCACACGAGTTTTCTTCTGGACTGCCGCCGGCGAGATCAAATATGGTACCGTACAATCCACAAGCCGCCTTGCCGATGTAAATTTTTTTCTTAACGCGCGCCATACCCGTATCTAACAGCCTGTAGGGAACACAAATTGTCGTCGTAGCAGTGGATGGGGGCGAAGGTCATCGCAGTCTGCCGTAAGCAGCTTGAACACTGTGATGCTCGGACACCATTGCTGACGCCAACCAACAGTGTTTCCAGTGTTTCAAAAGTACACTAATTCGAGTCGTTATTCGGGCGCACACGTCATCTGCATTGTAGATCTCATTACATCGCTAGAGCCATTGCATGGACTTCACATCCCATACTGTATCAATCTGTTTCCCATCAGCCATATAGTTATTTATTTGCTTGTAGCCGCGGACTGTTCCTAATGCGCATCACGTCGTGTTTCGCCTTCAATTCACCAGGCTTGGATTCCGGAAACTGTATCAAATGGGTAATTTTGTTATGGCGTGTCTCGAAACCGCATGGCTGTATCAATCACCAGGGTTCTGGGAATCGGGACATAAATCCGACCGCACGTTTCGCTGTTTTCCTCGGTAGACCCGTAAATGTAGACAGTCGCTTGCTGATCCCATCCCTGGCCGACAAGACAAAATTGGGGCGAGGAACTCAAGCGAGAATTTGACATCTAGATCTGGACCATCGAGTACAGTAGGCATGTGAGATCGGGGTTGATACTCTTAGGCAACACCTGCCGAAGATGCTAGTCTAATCGCGGCGCCTGTGCGTGTTCCCCTCGTTCTCGAGGGTTGGTACCCCAGAGGCTGGTGACTACAACTTCGTCATTAGCGTTGGGGTCGATGCAACACCCTTCTGAATGACTAATCTAGAAGTACCTCGTTTGTACGCTTACATGAAAGTCGCAGTCTCTTCACATCATGTCCGCGCTCTTAGTGCATGCGAGCAAATGATACATTAGCAGTTTGAACATTATTGAGTAAATGGAACCGAAGAAATGTTTGTTGTTTCACGTCATGCGATCCCGTATAGAAACATGTTTCACGTTGAAATTGAACATTGGAACATGAATCCGTACGTTCGCTGTAGTCAAAAGAACTCAATTCGACGACATGACAAATAGGTTGCAGCAGAAAGTGCTGCCAGGGTTGAGATCCAAGATGTTGAGAGATAATGGGGCACTCCTTTCCGCGAAGCCTGGTTTTATCGGGCTATGCCACCTCATTTACTCAACAAACTGGTGTGGCTTGTGTTCAGGCGTACCAACTTTAACCTTTCCTGCGTCATCCCCATTGTAATCCTAGCTAGAACTGATAAGAGGTACATGATCCATGAGGAATTGAACACGTACCCTAACCATTATACTGATGCGTTGCCCATACTTGGCCATATCCCTATCTGTTGAGGGTAGAATCGTATGCCTCCAGTGGTAGCGGACATCGTCTCTGCAATGTACTCAGCACAAGGATTGACCTAGATGCATGTAAGTTACCTCTGCAGATAAATGCTACCGGACGGAAGCAATATGTCAAAGCTTTCTGACTCTGCAGGATTTGGGGATTCCATCCTTAGCGTCCTTGCAGCCCCTAAGCTCACGCCTAAGATCCATCCACCGCTCGCAGAAGCGTTATCAATGTGAGGAAGTATTTCCCCAGACGAAGCCAGGTGCAACAAGTGGGTCTGCGTCCTTTTCGAAGGGTAGAGAGCTCGCAAGCGGTCCAATACTGGAGTCAGGTCGCGAAGTTCAGACTCCGGCCAGGAAGAGAGGCGTGTCTCGCGATAATCCCGAATAACATTGTCGTAGTGACCCTTAGGGAATGTCAATGAATGGTCGAAAGCAGAAGGATCTTGGACATGTGCTCACCTCGTGGAATGTATAGTAACGGTCTGGCAAGAATACACCCTCCACGGGAATATCGTCCGAGACTGGATTCCTAGCACGATAATCACTCTGAAGTCTACGAATGCGTATGCTCTCAGTGGCGTCGAGTTGACTCAAGGCCGTAGTCAGAAGTAATCGCTGCTCGCGGACGTCGAAGAAGCTTGGGAAAAAAGTAAAACCCTCTGGTAACAAGTTGTGGGCAGTTCTGACGGATGTCAGGTGCCTGATGGTCCTTTCTGGGAGAATAGATGGGGCGAGATGTTTCGGGATGCCTCGAAAAAGCTTCATTGGATGTTCCAGTACTAAGTAAGGCTCCGTGTTGCAACACTACCAAACTGGAATATTTATTCTCAGTCCTTCAAGCTTCCGCCAACACGTCAGTGCAAGGCGCTAGGCCGGGGACTGCACTACCATACCAGAAATACTACACCCTCTCCAATATCCTACCGGAGAGCCAATCAATCCGCGAATCGACCTTCAACATGACCAGTCACGATGAAGTCGCTGTTCCGCCTTTGAGCCAGGATCAGCGAGGTAGCCCCCTCTATGCTGCATTAGCTCGGACGACCACGCGTGCTATTACTTTGTATTTCTCCCGTCCGGTGAGGTTGTTCAGGCCATCCAAAGGCAAGTCAAACACCGTGAAGATTCTCTTTGCTAATCGTCCGCAAACCCAGTGAGCGGTTGGCACTCACTTCGGGGACATGCTAACAGCCATGGCACTACTCTTAGTCCTAAATATATCGTCTCACTCATCAAGAATCAAGGTGTGGTATCCACTCTCCTCTCGACTGCGTCCGAATCGAGGCTCATATCGTTGTAGTTCATGGTAATACCTAAACACTTCGTACCGCCAATACTTGCCAACGCAGTGCTGGGTACGGTACTTTGGACTACGTACTCCGAGTGCTCTAGTTACCTACACTCTCGCCTCGGAGTTCACTCAATGTTCACGGTTGCATTGTCAGGTGCTGCTGCGGGTGGCATGCAAGCCCTAGTCGCTGCACCAGTGGAAAACGTGAGGCTCGTCATCGAGGGCGGAACTGGGAAAGGATGGTCTCATGCATGGAAGGAGGTCTTCCGGGGAACACAGTTGATACACAACACGACTAGATCCGATCAAATCAGAGATATCAGACAAGTCAGGCTTTGGATGAAAGATGTTGGTGAAATGGCTGGGCGTGGCTGGGCTGGATGGGGATGGGGGTGCGGGAAGGATGTCTGTGGTAGGAGGGCTCAAATCACCGGTCAAAACATCTTATCTGTCCGTTTTCCAGGTTTCGCCGCTTTCTTCACAGTTTTCGAGATCACTCGCAAAGTAGCAAACAAAGTCAAACTCGCGACGTACCATGTTCTTCGGCAGTCAGGGAACGAGGCAACCCACGATCTTCACCTACCGCGATTTACCCATGCTTTCGCACTTGTCTGCGGCGGCATGATGGCGGGCTTGACATACGAGACTTTCTGTAGGCCGTGGGATGTAGCGCGCCGAGCCATTGCCTTCGACAGGCCACACGTACCCCATCCGAGGAGCCGACAGTCATCCTTCTCTGTCTTGATACAAAAGCTTCAGGAAGATGGCATAACATCATTTTTTCGTGAACATTCGGCGGGTTTTCCTAAACATTCCGAGTTACAATCCAACGCTCATCGTCGAATTTCTTCCGCTGTTCGGACACTTGCTCGTGTTGGTCCGTGGGGCGTGGGTTTTCTGGTATGGGAGTCATTTGGTCCAGGCTTGAATTGAAAGGTAGCTTTGGAAATGAAATCCTCGGGTGTTTGATGTTAAATCGTTTTGATCGCTATAATCATGTTAAGTGGTATTTCCGCTTAGTTCTGGTAAATGAACTTGCTTGTCAACCGCGCATTTTCAGGGAGCTTCGGACCTGCAACGCGAATGCTCCACGACCGTTCTGCAAACAATTAGCCTGCTCCGACACCACGCAATAATCCCCGTGCACATGCTCCGTGGCGTCCTCAATGTACTTGCCGTCCATATACGGCGTACTCATCCACGAGTTGCCTTACATGTGGCTGTACAGCTTCCTTCTCGTGGCGTTCACCGAGTCAATGGGGGACCATTCAATATTCGTCGTTCAAACCTTCCTTGATGATCGGCGTCGGGAACAATGGCACCCATCGCAAATCCAGCTCTTGCCACCTGTGTGGTACCACTGGGAAGTTGTTTTCACAACAGTCATGATGTAGTTCAAGATTGGATCCAATTCGTTGTGGTATGGAAGCCTGACCTGGCGAGAAAGAACCAAGGTGCCAAGCGGGCAAGGAATGCAAGAAGGGTAATTCTCGGATCGAGTCTGCGTTTTACAACACGGGACTTGTTCAAGTGGATGCTTCCGTTGATCGGAGCTTGACCCTGCCTTCCAATCATCATTACATAAACTTAGATACACAGCAGCGATGTGCGCGCGGTTATATGCATGGCAGAAGCGATCTGTATGAGTAGTAGATTCGGTACATGGCATTTTCTTTCCCTTGCTTCCTGTGACCTGAAACCAGAGGCCTGAGGTCCGAGGTCCTGACCTATCTGGTGAGGGAACATTGAGCAGAGTGATCCACTGGTCATAACCTTGACCCACACTTTGATGACTCTACCGAGCAGATGGCTTCCTTCATGGCGCTGAAACGTTTCTGATCCACTTGCATTCACCCCTGACTCTGAGATTCTCAATTCAATCTCGAATGCGAGAATATCTCCCCTCTTGGAACATGTCCGTGACACGTTTGCAGTCTGTCGCTGGTTTGACACCGGATGATCGATTTCCTTTCACGCTCACTAGCGACGACATGCCACTTTTTTATACTGCTTCAAGGGGCGTGCTGTCTGGTGGCTGGTAAGGTATCCGTCGGCTATCATCATTCCGCAGCACCGGGATCGACCCATCAAACAGCATGTTTGGTGTTTCACCAAAATTGAGGATTGGTCCAGCGGTATCTTGTACGTATTACCGCACATCCTAGGATTGGATCCGTTGGAACAGCTACTGTTGCTTGGTTGGGCGAGCTGCCTTTCACTTCACGTCCATCCGACATCCCGCGGCGTTTGCTTTGCATGTCTGGTTCAGCCGAGCAGGATTACGACGGAGTTGATCTCTGTGTATCAGTACCATCAACAAACAGATACCGTAGTCCTTGAGTCTTATATGTGGTCACTAGACCTCTTAACTTCAAGGCCGCAATTCAAAGTACTGTAACGAACTTGCGGTTTCACGAACATTCTAGGCATTACATAATGTATTTATTTTGAATCGTAGGCCACCTCGATGATATCGAGCAAGAATTGGAGTTGGCCTTTGCAACGCTAGAATATCTCATTATCCTACGATATATTCACCAACATGCCGCGTTGTGCGCGGAAAGGGTGCGGTCAGGAGTTTTTATCGGCAGACAACACGGAAACCAGTTGTTACTACCACCCTGGAGCACCAGTGAGTTTCGGTTGTCAGTATTGTTAGATCGGTCGTTCCAAGCTGCTGCATTATCAGGTCTTCCACGAGGGGCTTAAGTCGTGGTCATGCTGCTCAAGTATCAACAAGCCTGTTTTCGACTTCGATGAATTCATGGCTATACCTGTATGCACGCCTTGTTGTCTGGCGGAGCACGTTCACCGCTAACGATCATCGATCACACTGGAAAGGGGTGTGAGGTTGGCGCACATACCGAGGCAGTACCACAAGTTGTCTCTCAGGTGCCGAAGCCTGCAGCTCCTGAGATTATTACAATGACGGAATCAAAGGAAGGAAAAGAAGTCTATTCTACGGGGCGGACACTTCAATTACAGGAATCTGCACCTCTCACTCTCCCTGCAGAATCCGTTCTTCCCTCTCTCCCGGAGGAGGAGGATGATTTAGGTGTTGCCGTCGCACCTGGCACACCATGCAGACGTAAAGGCTGCAGCGTAGCGTTCGCGAGCGATGCAGAAAACCGCATTGGAAATAGAGAAGGCACCGTTTGCACCTATCACCCAGCGCCAGTACGTTTCGGATTCTTCGCCACCTTCGCTCATAGCTTCCCGTCCATTGACCGGATTAATTCATCCTGCAGCCCATCTTCCACGAGGGGAGCAAGGTGTGTATCCCCATAAATTACGTCCCTCGCGCACCATTCCCTACATAACTCTGTCTGTATTCTGACGATTCTCATGCGATGTTCAGGGTTATCTATGCTGTAAACGACGAGTCCTGGAATTTGAAGAATTTCTTAAGATCGAAGGATGCAAGAAAGGCCGCCATGTTTTTGTTCCGAAGCAGAGCGAAGAGCAGGTGGGCGGCACCACTTCTATTACGTCGTCATCATTGCCGCTGACTGCTTGTTGATCTGTTCGGGATCACCAGGCTGAACAGTTTACTGAGTGCCGTGTAGATCATTACCAAACACCGAACGAGGTGCACGTGTCTGTATTTGCCAAGCAGGCTGACAAGGATAGAAGCAAGGTAACGATTGAAGAGACACAGGTCGGCGCAGCAATGCGGGCGGTTATTAACCCTCTATTGCTTTACTCACGAGAGTATATACAGGTCCATTTTGATCTATATCTCCCTGCCCAGAAACGGTTCAAGCGGACCATCCAGCTCTTTGGTCCAGTCGAGCCAGAAAGATCTTCGCACAAGTTCTTTGGGACCAAAGTAGAGGTCGTCTTGAAGAAGTTGGATACCCGAAGCTGGACCGTCCTCGAGAAGACAACACGTGATCTCGGAAATATCAGCTTAACGTTTGGGGTTGGGGGTAGAACTGGTACGATAGGCGGCAAGGAAATCATACTTGACGAGCAGAATAGAAACCGAGCATTATGAAGGAATTGCCATGGATACATAGATGCTTCACATGCACATTCGACAAAGAGTATGATCTAATCCATGAATTTCTATACGCGTATGTGTCAAGTCGCCGATCGATCATAGCTCGCCTGGTATCTCTATTTTCTGGAACATTTGGATAACGTCGCCGTCTTGGAGATTATCAAAGTCCTGTAAGCTAACGCCGCATTCTGAACCTTTCCTAATCTCGGTTACGTCCTTCTTCAGTTGCCTCAGCGCATCTATGGAACCTGACAACAAGCTCCAACTCAATACATCCACAATGTAATGATGTCAGTGCTCACCTTCATATACGGTTTTATCTTCTCTCAGCACCCTGACCGAGCTTGATCGTTGCACAATCCCATGCGTGACCCTACACCCGGCGATCCTTTTGTAACTTCCTTTGATTTGGATCTCAAATAGCTGAAGCACTGACGCCTCGCCTGTGACTTTGATGTCGTAAGTACACGGTAGGAGAGATACCACACGATCTCGGACGTCGTCGATGACACGGTATATGATGTCGGATGTATAAATCGGGACGTGGTTCTGGGAGGCGGAAGCTCGGACACTCCGTGGTACGCCGACAGAAAACGCGACTATCATCGCTGACGCGGAAATTAACGAGTGTACGCGTAAGTCCGGACGTAGACGTACCGTCTGCGGCCTTGGCCATCATGATATCGGATTCAGAAACATCCCCCACACCAGTGGAAACAACCTTGACACCTGCTAGGTGGTTCCCAATATCTTTGACGGCACCAACCAGAGCTTCGACACTCCCACTAACGTCCCCTTTGACAACCATCCGAAGATACTTCTTCTTGGCCTCCTGAACGGAACTATCTTCAGCTACCGTGGTTGGGGCTCGGTTTCCCCTCTTCGCCCTGTATGTACTCTCTCTCTCTTTCTCCTCCCTCTCTTTATCTGCCTGCCTCGCGGCGTTTATTGCGTCGACATCGCCTAGAGCACTCTCTAGATCTCGTTTTCGTTCTCGATTTGCACATGCTTTCTTTATCTCGGCGTCGCTGCCCGCTAGGACCTCTTCACCAGCAGCGGGAAGTGCCTTCCAACCTGTGACAAGGACAGGGGTACCGGGTGCGGCAGATGTGGTGGCTTGCAAGGAAGGGGAAAGAAGGCGGCGTGTAGAGCACGAGGAAGTCCCCGCCAGGAGGGACATTCCTGTAGAGAGAGTGCCGCGCGTCATAAGAACAGTTGCAACGGGACTACGCGTATGGGTTGGAACTCATGACAAAAATGGGGCTAGGAACTAAACATGCATACTCACCCAAACCCTTTGAGTATCCTGGACTCGAGAACATACCCCACGGGTTTGCAATCTTGTTCCGCACGGAGGTCCATAACATCAGCAACCAGAGCTATGGTCTCAACAAGCTCAAGCAGTCCAGATCCTGTGAGCCCAGAGACGGCAACGCAAGGGACATCCCCGCCGTCCTCTTCCAAAGGAACGCCAGCGGAAAGTAAGGCGAGTTTAGTCTTTTCCTTTAGACCGCGCAATATAGAGCGGAAGAACATGAGTACAAAACATGCATAGACCTCGAAGAAGGAAAGAGTGTGATGCATGCATAAGGGGAGACTTACGACGTCAGCTTCAGGTTTGTCAACCTTATTAATCGCAACAACCATTCCAATGTTACTTCCTTCCTTTTCACGTTTAACAAGCTCGATGACTTCCAGCGTTTGGGGCATGACACCATCATCGGCAGCAACGACCAGGACGACAATATCAGTGACTGAAGTTCCACGCGCACGCATGGCAGAGAAGGCAGCATGCCCCGGGGTGTCCAGGAACGTGATCAGGCGCTCGTCTCCCTCAGATGTCGATGAAGAATCACCACTCATGCTCAGCGGAATACAGAAAGCACCCATATGCTGCGTAATTCCGCCTGCTTCAGAAGCAGCAACAGAAGAGGAACGAAGATTGTCGAGAAGAGTAGTTTTTCCGTGGTCGACATGTCCCATTATCGCCACAATGGGTGGACGGGTTGGCAGAAGGTGGAGGTTAGCCGACGGAGGTCTATTAGAGAATGCTAGTATCAATGGAATATTCTAAGAGAATGGAAGCTCAGAGTGTTGAAATCGGCGAGAAACATGCGTACGGAGGGTATAGGTCGAAAGCGGCTTCATCGTTGATGATCGGGTTACGACCGAACTCTTGTACGAGTAGAGCAGCATAGTCACAGGTCAAAACTGTAGGGATGGTTCAGCGCTCTGATTGTGAGAGGGAGAGTAGCCGACCATAGTCATAGGAAGACGCTTCATACATTCCTACTTGGTCCATCTTCCGTTGAAGTGTACCTTTGAACAAACCCGAATCAGTCCATTGTGCGCCGAAAAAAGGATTGACCATACGCAAGCGAACATTCAATAGCTTGGCTAATTGCCCAACTGTAACAGTCGACGGAATATAGAGATCCACTTGCACCTGCTTGGGCCGGAATTTCCGACCGCTCTCTCTTTCCCTTTGCTTTCCATGCCAGCGACTCATCTCCGACGTGCTGCCTCTGTTTGTACCTGCGAAAAAGGCATGGCCGGGGCGAAGAAAACCGCGTTCTTTGGATTTTAATTTGGACAAGCGTGATAGAGTGCTAGGCCCGGTCTCGGGCTGAGGGACAAGGGGACGAAAAGAATTACGTTCGTTGAGCTGGGGCTGCGACGGACGTGATGTAATATGGGAGTTGGACTGAGGGTGCGGAGTGGGGGTATTGGAACTGAGGGAACCATGTTCGCCAGGCTTCACCTGAAGCTGTCGTGAAACAAGGCGAGGAGGAATGTGCCGGGAAGCGCTGGGCTCAGGAACTCTGTCTGCTTCTGACCAAAGAATCTGCTTCACAATGGGCTAATGTTCTCCATTGAGTTTCCGCGTACTGGTGACAAGTGATCGAACCCACCTGTATTTTAGGTGCTGTAGCGGCAGGTCGCACGTTCCTTGGAATGCGAATGGTGGTCGACCGCCGGTACATATGATCGTCACCCCAGCGCTTCGGGGGAACAGAAGCTAGCTGGTCAAGTTTTGAACGACTTCAAGGAGTTGGCAAAAGCCTCGTCGGCGAATGTAGTAAATACTTTGTAATACTTAACTTGAATTTGAATACATAGCCACGGGAATACCAATCTCACTACTCCGAGGACCAAGTAAGACTACCACGAAA